>CM027119.1:3406098-3631276 GCA_015476505.1 Urochloa ruziziensis | reverse complement strand
GTTGAGATATCATCTCAAAAAAGAAAATAAAAAACAAAAGGACCTGTCGGCCATTGAAGGGCCGACATGTCCTTTTCCTCGCCAAAAAGACATCTCACGTCAACCTCTTGGCCAGTAGGTCATCTCACACCCTCCACGTCATGATATAGTATTGCCATGTAGTTTAGACGTCTATTTAGAGGACGATAGGTCCCTTCACGACCATTCTAGGGCCGATATATATCTATTTTCACAATTCCTAAATTTTTCCACCTATTTTGCGATTTTACAATGAAATAATATTATTTTCAAAATATTGATCTTTGATGCGAATTTTTTTCACCAAGACGAGCATTTTGTTATATCACCGAATATATGCATTTACCATGGCCAAGAACGTTGAGATATCATCTCAAAAAAGAAAATAAAAAACAAAAGGTCCTGTCGGCCATTGAAGGGCCGACAGGTCCTATTCCTCGCCAAAAAGCCATCTCACGTCAACCTCTTGGCCAGTAGCTCATCTCACACCCTCCACATCATGATATAGTATTGCCATGTAGTTTAGGCGACTATTTAGAGGCCGATAGGTCCCTTCACGACCATTCTAGGGCCGATATATATCTATTTTCACAATTCCTCAATTTTTCCACCTATTTTTGCGATTTTACAATGAAATAATATTATTTTTAAAATATTGATCTTTGATGTGACCTTTTTTCACCAACACGAGCACTTTGCTATAAACCGAATATATGTATTTACCGTGGCCAAGAACGTTGAGATATCATCCAAAAAAGAAAATAAGAAACAAAAGGACCTGTCGGCCATTGAAGGACCGACAGGTGCTTTTCCTCGCCAAAAAGCCATCTAACGTCAACCTATTGGCCAGTAGCTCATCTCACACCCTCCACGTCATGATATAGTATTGCCATGTAGTTTAGGCGTCTATTTAGAGGCCGATAGGTCCCTTCACGACCATTTTAGGGACGATATATATCTATTTTCACAATTCCTAAATTTTTCCACCTATTTTGTGATTTTCCAATGAAATAATATTATTTTTAAACTATTGACCTTTGATGCGAATTTTTTCTCACCAACACGAGCACTTTGTTATATAACCGAATATATGCATTTACCATGGCCAAGAACGTTGAGATATAATCTCAAAAAAGAAAATAAAAAAAGGACCTGTTGGCCATTGAAGGGCCGACAGGTCCTTTTCCTCGCCAAAAAGCCATCTAACGTCAACCTATTGGCCAGTAGCTCATCTCACACCCTCCACGTCATGATATAGTATTGCCATGTAGTTTAGGCGTCTATTTAGAGGCCGATAGGTCCCTTCACGACCATTCTAGGGCCGATATATATCTATTTTCACAATTCCTAAATTTTTCCACCTATTTTTGCATTTTCCAATGAAAAAATATTATTATTAAAATATTGATCTTTAATGTGAATTTATTTTCACCAAGACGAGCACTTTGTTATATAACCGAATATATGCATTTACCATGGCCAAGAACGTTGAGATATCATCTCAGAAAAGAAAATAAAAAACAAAAGGACCTGTCGGCCGTTGAAGGGCCGACAGGTCCTATTCCTCGCCAAAAAGCCATCTCACGTTAACCTCTTGGCCAGTAGCTCATCTCACACCCTCCACGTCATGATATAGTATTGCCATGTAGTTTAGGCGACTATTTAGAGGCCGATAGGTCCCTTCACGACCATTCTAGGGCCGATATATATCTAATTTCACAATTCCTCAATTTTCCCACCTATTTTTGCGATTTTACAATAAATAATATTATTTTTAAAATATTGATCTTTGATGTGACCTTTTTTTACCAACACGAGCACTTTGCTATACAACCGAATATATGTATTTACCGTGGCCAAGAACGTTGAGATATCATCCAAAAAAGAAAATAAGAAACAAAAGGACCTGTCGGCCATTGAAGGACCGACAGGTGCTTTTCCTCGCCAAAAAGCCATCTAACGTCAACCTATTGGCTAGTAGCTCATCTCACACCCTCCATGTCATGATATAGTATTGCCATGTAGTTTAGGCGTCTATTTAGAGGCCGATAGGTCCCTTCATGACCATTTTAGGGACGATATATATCTATTTTCACAATTCCTAAATTTTTCCACCTATTTTGTGATTTTCTGATGAAATAATATTATTTTTAAACTATTGACCTTTGATGCGAATTTTTTTTCACCAACACGAGCACTTTGTTATATAACCGAATATATGCATTTACCATGGCCAAGAACGTTGAGATATAATCTCAAAAAAGAAAATAAAAAAAAAAGGACCTGTTGGCCATTGAAGGGCCGACAGGTCCTTTTCCTCGCCAAAAAGCCATCTAACGTCAACCTATTGGCCAGTAGCTCATCTCACACCCTCCACGTCATGATATAGTATTGCCATGTAGTTTAGGCGTCTATTTAGAGGCCGATAGGTCCCTTTACGACCATTCTAGGGCCGATATATATCTATTTTCACAATTCCTAAATTTTTCCACCTATTTTTGCATTTTCCAATGAAAAAATATTATTTTTAAAATATTGATCTTTAATGTGAATTTATTTTCACCAAGACGAGCACTTTGTTATATAACCGAATATATGCATTTACCATGGCCAAGAACGTTGAGATATCATCTCAAAAAAGAAAATAAAAAACAAAAGGACCTGTCGGCCATTGAAGGGCCGACAGGTCCTACTCCTCGCCAAAAAGCCATCTCACGTCAACCTTTTGGCCAGTAGCTCATCTCACACCCTCCACGTCATGATATAGTATTGCCATGTAGTTTAGGCGTCTATTTAGAGGGCCATCGAGGCCGCCCGGACCAGCGTCCTCGCCCGCCGCTGGCGCGGCGTCTGGGGGCTCCTCCCTGAGCTCCGATTGGCCTTCTTCCCCGAGCCCCGCGGCTTCGGCGATGCCCCTCCACTGCCTCTTCGTCGCGGGCCGGCGGGGCGCCCCCGCCGCATCCGTATCGGACTGGCTCCCCGCCGCCGCGCCCCGGGTCGCCGGCGAGCTTACCGTCGTCGAAATTGGTCGGAAGAGGAGCGCCAACAGCGGTGGAGGCGGAGAGGAGGCCGAGGAGAGTGGCGCGATTGAGCTGCCATGTTTCGAGAAGGCCACATCGATCTCGTTCTACTTCCACCTAAGGTACGTCGGCCTCTCCGTGCCACCCGCCGGCGTCTTCGCCCGGCTCACCGAGCTCTACCTTAATGGTGTTTGGTTCATCGGCGCGTGCGACCTCGGCGAAGCCGTATCCTCGGCACGGTGCCCGTGCCTGCAGAAGCTCACCTTGCAGGACGCCTTGGAGCTGCACATGAAGTCATATAGCGACTTTGCTAGATTCTTTGTAATGAATGCGAGCATGCTGGAGTCAATGACACTTGAGTTAAGATTTGGAAACATTGGCAACAATAAGTGGATTAGAAGACAGCATGAGCTGCTCCAGATCGAAAATAGGGCTTCAAGGGGCGCGCGCTTTGATTTTGTATCTTGTGTTGGGTCATCTAGTCTTCTGCCTGAGGAGCAAGTACATGATATGTCAATACACGATCCTTTTCAAAGGACGATTCATCAGTATTTCTGTTAACACACCAATCTGAGATACTTGGTTTTCATGTGGGGATATCCAGCAAGGTTTAGTCACTTTTTAGTGTTATGGCAGCTGTTATCTATTTTCCTATACTACTGTTATTATTTGTCTTCTGTTTTGGTGCTAGATTTCGTTTTAAATGAAGAAGCAAGAGATCATATATTGGAAGAATGATTGCAACTTAAGTCCATTCAGTTTCCTCACAAAAGGAAAAACCACTTTGGTCAAAAATCATATACGTAATGGAGAGGCAACCTCACTTGTTTCTGCATTTTCATTTGACTCTACCTCTCCATAACTCATCATTTGCACCAGGCTGTCACTTTTTTTTAAATGACGTACATGTTTTTTTGTAGTTGTTGTTAGTAATTACTGCAGTGCATATATAAGAATATCTAAATGCCAGCATCCTTCAAAAACTAAAAACCCACCATCATCCTACATATGTCTTCAATTACTTCATGTTTTAATTTTCATGCCTGCAACTTCAAGCACTTCTTCTTACAAGCAAAAATGCGCTTAACATATATGTCAATGGTTTAGATAACATGAAAACATGCATAACAGTTCATTCATGTATCATGCATGCTATGAGGTAGTGTCTTGACAATTGCTTTAGATATATTTATGCATGCTATTCCCAGGAAGGTATCCACCAAGATAAATTTGTTGAGTTTTGTTGATGTCTCCTTTTATATATTTGTGAATCTTGAACCAACAATTAATGCATTGGGGAAAAAATTATTGGACAGCTTCAGCATGAGGTCTTTCTTATTCACAGGCTAACCACAAGGAGCAACGTACTGACATGACCCTCAAAGAATAGCAAACAGTTCATCTGAGTTTTAGCTACCAGCCTACAACAAAACACTCTGTCACCTATCATCTTGATTTCAGCTATATATAAGTATTCTGATTTATTCTGCTTGAGATTTACTGGGCTTGATCTAATGAGCCTAGCCAATGATCAGTTTCCTCGCTGGCCATCCGTTCAGGTCACAATTCACAATTGGTGCTGTTCAGTCCAATTTTTCAGCAATGTTCAGAATTCAGAGCCAGTTTCTTCTTGAGGAATCTACTACCAGGTTATAATACCTGAACTTGTGTCTTGCTTGTGCATCGAGCCGTTGATCAAGTTGTTTCTCGCATATGTATTGAGTCTTCTTCTAAAAAAAAACGAGTGGAAAATTAGTTAATGCTCAGTGCAGACGAGGAAAACCAAGCGATACCTAGTTCCAAAATCCAAAATCCAAAATGAATGTTTAGACACATGTATGGCGTACTAAATGTAGGTAAAAAACAAATCGCATTATATAGATGGACTGGAATTTGCGAGACGAATCCAATGAGTCTAATTAGGACGTGATTAGACACTAAATTGCTACAGTAATGCTACAGTAACATGTGCTAATGACAGATTAATTAGGTTCATTAGGTTCGTCTCGCGAATTCCAAACGTAATCTGCAATTAGTTTTTTAATTAGTCTATGTTTAATACTTCAAATGTGAAAAGATTCCCTTCCAAAATCTTTTCATCGCGGAACTAAACACGGCCTTTGTGAGTTCGAGGATCTGCACATGAAGTTACTGTTGTGAAGCAACTATTATTCATTTGGGTGGTAGTGCTGCAAAAGACGAAGTTAACTTTTGACTATTATGGCCTTGTTTAGTTGATGAAAACATTTCGCGAAAAGATTTCAGGGTTTTGATTTTATCAATTTAGAAGTAGTAAATGTAGACGAAAAAGGTGGAAAGTTATATGGATAGGTTGGAAATCTCGAGACGAATCTAACTGATGGTAATTAGATGGTAATTAATCCATAATTAGCGGATGATTACTGTAGCACTACTGTTGCAAATCATGGATTAAGTAGACTCATTAGATTCGTCTCGCGATTTACAGCCCATCCATATAACTTTTCACCTTTTTCGTTTACATTTAATACTTCATGCATCTAAGATTCTCTTTTGATGTGATGGGTGAAAAGATTTCGGGTGGGAACTAAACAAGGCCTATGTCACCCAAAGGGTGGCCCAACTAGTTGTGCCATATGTTATGTAGCTTCTCTAGGACACAAGCATGCATGACGTTTTACATGAATTGAGTTCCTTAGGGCAGTCCCAACCCATAGAGTCTACGGGTAGTTTCCATGTCGCCACATAAGCAAGAAATCACTATAGAAACTACACTCCACAACCCATGATTTCTTGATGTGGATTGTTAATAAATGCATCATCTCTCCTCTCTACCAATCATATTTACTCTTTATCTATCATGAAGAAATCATCATCTCCCCAATATAAAGTTTGGTAGTGTCTAATGCATAGGTTCTCGTGTAGACATTGGGTCTCATGCAAGACTCAGTTTCTTCCTCTCTCTACTCTCTTTCTTATTTAATACAGTGCCACATAAGCTAAAAGTCTTACGTGGCAATCTAGTTAATGCTATGGAAACTATCCTAGTTGGAGGGTTGAGACTGCCCTTACCCAACTTTCTGTGTTTCTGAATATTGAATGAACAATGTATTGGGGAATGATCATTGGACAGCTTCAGCCGAGCTGTGAAGTCTTAGAGCAAGTATTATGATGGGATATAAGCCGGCTGAATCACCGTTGGCAGAGAGAGAAAAGGTGAGAGAGTGGGGAACGGGCGCATCGTGAGACGGCGGCTTGAGGCGGGCGCATACGCCCGTGCTGCCCTCTCATTTGTTGGTCTGTTGCTGCGCTCGCTGTGCAGTGGCTGCATGTGCTGCTCCTTGATGCAAAGCTGCCGATGTGCATTAATTAGATGCCACGCTGGACCCTGTTTCGCCTGCTGGCCGGCGAAATCACTAAACTTGCTCTTAGGGCATCATTAGTGGTAACGACACTCTATAGCAGGTTCCATGTCAGCAATAGGAAGTAGAAACGATGACATGCTCAACAGTGGGTCTTTTAGCTCTATTCCCAATGAAACACACTCAGAGTCTTTAATCTAATAAATTCTCAATTTTCTTCAACCCTGGCTCGTGATTGGGTGCAACGTATTGGTTGTCCCCGCAGCCATGAAATCGCGTGCTAAAGCATGTCGCTTAATCTAGCGACGCTTTTTCTCTCTCTCCTCCCCTCTCTCTGACGTGGACTACTAGCGACAGCTCCTATCGGCCCGTCGCTACTTGACTGGCCATCGCTACTTTTGGCTGCAACCGCAGAAAACTGGGCTCCAGCAGAATCGCTAGACGGATGGCCATCCCTGTACCAGTAGCCAAACCGGGGCCTTCGAGAGCCAAATCTGGCCAGCCCCGAGCGCCTCGCCATCCTGGCCGCTTTTCGTTCCCGTGAGACTGACAGAAGGACCGGTGTTCATCTATATTTGTTTTACTTTCAAAACTCTATTCCCTTTTCCTCTTCTATAAATTCCAAAAGTCATTGTATCGAACTCCAAAAATTATGCCATTTTTTATGTAGATAGAACAAACAACAGAGAACCCATTTTAACTAGATTCAACTCAAAATCTCTTACGAATTTTAAATTAAAATTTATCAAAGTTGACTTTTTTACTAGTTATTTAAACTTTAGCGTATTAATTTAATTCCTAAACATTAGGTAAAAACATTTTAATTCATGTTGAATTGGATAATAATAAAATGTACGTCAATAGGATATGGAGGGTGAGATTTGGCCAGTCTGCTGGAGTATGCTGAAATATGAAGAGGGAATCTTATGGAGTGGATAGCCAAATGAAGATATGGAGGGCCAAATTTGGCGATTCCGCTGGAGATGCTCTTAGCCATGGCCTTACTCGCAGGGAAACCACAAGCAGAATAAATTACTAGTGACATTCCCATCAAAGAATAGCAAGTTCAGACTCTGAGCTTTTCTGCTACAACAGAACACTCTGTCACCTATCATCTTGATTTCAGCTATATAAGTAGAATGATTTATTAAGCATTCTACGAGACATATAAGTAGTATATTATGACGAATAGACCTTGTATGAACTCTGCATCTTGTTCGTTCATCAGTGTGGAAGGATGGCGGCTCTGCCGCAGATTATGGCGTTGGTCGGGATGCTGTACTCGTTGGACAAGCTATGCTCCGGCGAGGTAGAGCTGCTGGCCGAAGTACTGCTGGTCCCAGATCACCGACCTCTGGTTCCACATCCACTGGTTGTCCAGCGACACCAGGATCACCGACCATCCATTCGGGTACACCTGATGCCAACAAACAATTGCCAAATTTTCAGTTCAGTTAAATTTTTCTAGATACAATGTTCAGGATTCAGAGACATATTTTTGAGCAATCGTTACAATACCTGAACCGTATGCCTTGCTTTCAAGTCGACCAAGTTGTACGTTTGCCGCTGCATCTCAGTTCACTAGCCATTGCCATACCTGAATGCAGCAAGGTGATCAAGTATCAGTGACAGAGTGAGATTCTGTTTTCTAAAGTTGTTCAGAAGCGAAGAAGAGCAGCGTCAATTTCATTCGTGTACTAGCAATTCATTCATGTGTGCGTGCAGATTTTCATGTGGGGATATCCAGCGAGGTTTCGTCACTTTTAGCGTTTTGGCATCTGTTATCAACAGGCCATGATCAGTTGATCACGTATAGTTAGCAACATGAGCTGCTGCCAGTGGAGTGCCCTACATCCCATGCCAGTTTTGTCTTGTGGATGTAGTAGGAGGAGATATATGAGCAGAAAAGAATAGGTGGCATGGCATATTCCCCTGTTCCTTATTTTCAGAACAACTGTAATGTTGCAATCTCTTTGGTTCCAAAACTAATGTATGGGGTGGAATTCTCATTGCAATCTGATCATTTAACCTTACAAGTTAGCTTAGTGCAGATCAGGCTGCATTTTTCATCACCAACGAACAAACAGGAAAACCAAGCAACACCTGTTGGATCGACTCCAGGAAATGGAACTTTGTGAGTTCAGAGGATCTGCACATGAAGTTACTGTTGTGAAGCAGCTATTGTTCATTTGGGTGAAAGTGCTGCACATGAGGAACTTTTGGCTATTATGTCACCCAAAGGGTGGCCCAACTAGTTCTGCCAGATTTTATGTAGCTTCTCTAGTAATAGGCCACAAACATGCATGACGTTTTACATGAATTAAGTTCGTCACCCAACTTTCTGTATTTCTGAATCTTGAATGAAGAATGCATTGGGGGAAAGATCACTGGACAGCTTCAGCCTTGATGTTCGCCTTGCCCAGAGGTAAAGCACAAGCAGAAATAAATTACTGATGACATTCCCATCAAAGAATAGCAAGTTCAGATTCTGAGCTTTTCCGCTACAACAGAACACTCTCTCACTCACCTATCATCTTGATTTCAGCTATATAAGTAGAATGATTTATTCTACGAGACATATAAGTAGTATATTATGACGAATCGACCATGTTAGGCTCTGCATCTTGTTCGTCCGTCAGTGTGGAAGTCCAGCGGCTCTGCCACAGAGTATGGCGTTGGTCGGGATGCTGTACTCATTGGAGAAGCTCTGCTCCGGCGTCCACACCCTGAGGTAGAGCTGCTGGCCGAGGTACTGCCGGTCCCAGATCGCCGACCTCAGGTTCCACATCCCCTGGTTGTCCAGCGACACCAGGATCGCTGACCATCCGTTCGGGTACACCTGATGCCAACAAACAATTGCCAAAATGTTCAGTTCAGTTTCATCGATATCAATAATGTTCAGGGCAATGTTCAGTCCAATTTTTGTAGATACAATGTTCAGGATTCAGAACCATTACAATACCTGAACCGTATGCCTTGCTTGCGCGTCGACCAAGTTGTAGGTCTGCCGCTGCATCTCAGTCCACTGGCCATTGCCATACCTGAATGGAGCAAGATGATCAATGGTCAATCAGGGTGAGCCTCTGTTTTGAAATGTTCTTCAGAAGCAGAAGCGAAGCAGAGCAGAGCAAGTATCATTCATGTATAGTAGTAAAATGGCTCACCCGACAATCCAGAAGTCGTATCCGTCGAGGTGCCACGACTGCAACTCGTTCTCCGTGTTCTGGAACACGACCTCGACGAACTCGTGCAGGTTAAGCCTGACAACCGGCGTCCCGGCACGCAACGCCGCCGCCCCGCCGCCGGCGGCGGGCCTGAGCGGGATGCTATCCCACTCGATGACATTGGCAATGTTGTAGTTGTCCGCGAGCTTGAGCGGCGTGTCAGGCACCACGAACGACACGCCGTTGACCGCGCACCGCCGTCCGCCGGCGATAGCCGCCGACGAGCTCGCCAGCACCAGCGTCCTCGACGTCTGGATGGCCCCGTAGTGGAACGAGCCCTGCGGGTTGGGACGCGCCGCGCTCGCCGTCAGGTTCCACCTGAACGACCTCGCCTGGTTGAGAGACCAGCCGTAATCCGCCGCTGGCGGTGCCGCCGGCAGCGGTCCCGGCGCCCTCGCCGTGGCCCCGGCGTAGTGCAGCGTCCCCACCGCCGTGAGGTTCGCCGGAGCGAAGCGCGACGACACGACGACGGCGTAGTCCATGGGCGGCTGGTCGAGCGTGACGAGGAAGGCGAGCGACTGGCCGGCGTGGACGTCGAGGGAGTCGTAGGCGTTCTGGACGGGGTGGGTCCCCTCGACCTCGGCGAGCCGGAGCGAGTGCCCCTGGATCCTGACATTGACGGAGACCTTCATGCCAACATTGGACACCCTGAACAAGTACGTCTTCCCAAGCTCACCAACAAACGCCGCCGGCGAGGTCGCGCCATTGATGAGGATTCCATCCGGCGGCGGGAGCGCACCGGCGCCGGAATCGAGCGCCTGGCGGAGCTGTTGGTGGCCGGACTTGTACCAATCCCCGACGAGGAAGGTGAAATCTCCGGCGGGAGGCGGGTACGGGACGGGGATTTGGGGGCGCTGGTAGACGTTGATGGCGCCGAACCCGCCGGCGGCGCGGTGGAGCGCGAGGGAAGGGAAGTAGAAGAAGGTGCCGATCTGGTCCTTGGCTTGGAACTTGTAGGTGTAGTTGCCGCCGTTGGGGGGGATGGGGCAGTTTGTCCCGGCCACGCCGTCTTGCCATGAGTTCTTCCGCTGCTTGATGCCGTTCCATGTCAGGAGGAAGGGCTCGTCCAGGTTGTTGATGATGGTGACTATCAGGTTGTCGTTCGTCACGCAATCGATTCGGGGGCCCGGGAATTGACCGTTGATCAAAATGCCCTGCCATTGATTTGGGTTAGTGAGGTGGACAGCAATGACGGCTCGTGAGTCGAAATGCTATACGGTGAAATCGAAACAGAGTAGTGAGTAGTGGTTCCTCTGCTTTCTGATATTGGATTGGTAACCGGCGTGGAAACAAGAATGTGTGACCGGAGGTGGAGGATGGAGACAGAGATGGGAATGTAGGGACAGGGACACATACCTGCTGGGTGGTGCCGAGGGGGCTGATGGGGCCGTAGGTGACGGTCCAGGTGAAGTAGCGGTAGGGGTCGTCGGCGCCGGCGAGGGAGGCGGCGAGGAGCAGGAGCAGTAGGGGAGCTGCCATTGCCGGCGGATCTCTAGATCTGGGAAGGGAAGTGCAGTTACTGCGGTGGTGGTGGAAGAGTGAAGCGGGGGAAGAGAGGAAAGAGAGAGCTTTTATAGCTGGCGCACCAGGCGGCTTTCTCCTTTCTTCTTTCTCGCGGGTGCTCTGCTGTCGGCTCTGCTCTAGATTTAAATGGAAGAGGCAGGCGGGGATCCATGGGCCATTTCCGCGTCGAGCTTGCGGCGGCGACCGGCCAACCTGTCTCCGCCGCGCCCGTGCTCTTGTACGGAGTACACGGAGTACGTAATTTGATTTATTTTCGAGAAACTGCCTGTCACGGTACCATTAGCAGCAGATCCTCCAAAGGATGGATCGTCCGTACGCGGAGAGCTTGGATCCACAGAGTCGTGCATTGCAGCTCCAATGATCCATGGAGAGAACTGTTATACTACTACGCAAAAGAGAAGGGAAAACACGAATTGGACGTTCTACTCGATTTTACCACTATAAGTTGACACTAGACTTTAGTACAGTACATGTGTAAAGTTTAAAACTACTCATGAATAAATACCTCCACTTTCTGTACGTCACAGTAGACCAAATAAAAACAATGGACGGACGGCGGAGGCCAACTACTACCGGTGCCACTTTACACAAAACCTCGACACGACAGAGGTTCACCCAACACGTGAATCCCTTATATACGTCCCGCCCATCCTGACAGGATTCTAGCTGCACGGCACGTCCTGACCCTGTGACCCTTGGCCCCGCGTGTCAGCGGCCATGTCATGGTGCTCTCTCTTTTCTTTTCTTTTTTCTTTTTTTTTTGTGTGTTGCTGATAACATTTTCAAAAACAAAAAAAAACTTAGCAGTAACCATTAGTACTGCTGTATGTGAACATATTTATTTCCAGCAACTTTATAACCACGAGTAAATAGGGTCAGTAATTAGTGTAATTGCCTAGCTAGGCCTGCTGCCCATTCATCAAACAAAAGAAGGGGAGTTTGATGCCTTTCTTCACCCTTCATTATGAAAAAAAAACTTTCACAATATATATAACTCTTTGTATTTAAAATAATATATTTTTGTACATAGTCCTAAGTAATATTGTCATGATAAAGACTATATTGATGTTCCGATGGATTTATTTTAACGACTAGAGAAAGTGTCTGTTTACTCCTTTTCAGGTAGTGCGAGAGAATGTTCTTGATGGTCCTGGACTCCTGGGTTCTCCAAATCAATTATTTCCCCGGACCCGGAAGCGTGCCTTAGCTTGGAAGACAAAGGACTCAAAGTGTCCAGGGCTGCATAGTGCATACTCCGTACCCAGCAGCAGTAAAAAAGGAAAGGAGGAAATGATTAAAGGAGAGCATAAAAGGAAAAGTGTGCTTGTAAGCCTTTTCATGGGCCTAACATGTAATCTAAGGAATGGACAAACGGTTTCTAGTGAAAGCTTTTTTTTCTCTCCCATCCCACATAAAGAGAAGTAGAGAACATTGATAAATGCAGAATTCTTGGGTCCATTTCTCGGTTCCTCGCCTCAGCGCCTCCAATGGGTGTAAATAAAAGAGTTAAATGCAGCAGGGGCCCTTAAACTTGTCCCGCTGTGCCATTTAGGTCCACGAACTTGTAAAATCAAAATTCAGCACCCGGTACTTGTTAAACCGTGTCATTTAGGTCCATACCCCTTCAAAATATGCAAAAGAGCTCTTGAATTTTATCTTCTTCTATCTTTACGTCCTCCCTCTTCATCTCCATCTCTGTCGCCGCTGGCCACTACTCCTCCCCGCGACGGCAATATCTGGCGGCGGTGGCCGGTGGAGCTCAGGGTGCAGGCGAGCTTGCGCAGGAGGCCCAACGGAGCTCGCGGCTCTGGCAAGGGCCCGCGCGGAGGGAGCATGGAGCCAGCCGCCGCTTGATCCGTGCCCGGCGCACGGCGAGGTGGGGTGGGGCTCCTCTGGCGAACGGCGAGGCGGCGAGGGCTAGAGCTCCGGTCGGCCGGCGCAGAGCATCGCGACGAGCGGCTCGACCCTCTCCATGCCTCTCCAGGCGCCGGGGCATCTCCAGGCCTCCTTCCTCGCTCAGGCAGTTGGGCAGATTTGGGCCGACGGCTAGCGACGGCGGCGACGAACTTCAGGCGCGTCAATGGAGCCCTAGCGGCCGGCGGAGGTCGCGAAGGAGGACGAGATGCGGCGCCCGGGCATGGACGGCGGCCCGGCGGAGCTCTCGAGGCGGCCGGTGGAGCTCCTCGCGCGTGCCCAGCGGAGCGCGCCACGGCCTCCTCGGCACGGGAGAGCCTTGCCGTGCTGGCCGCACCGCCGACCCCGTCTTGGCGCAGGCGAGTCCGGCCGCGATGGCCGCACTGCCAGTCCCGCAATGGCCACGAGCAGCATGGTGAAGAGATGTGAGGGAGATGAGGAGGACGTAGAGATAGAAGAAGATAAAATTTAAGGGCTCTTTTGCATATTTTGAAGAGGTATGGACCTAAATGACACACTTTAACAAGTACCGGGTGCTGAATTTCGATTTTGCAAGTTCGTGGACCTAAGTGGCACGGCGGGACAAGTTTAAGCGCCCCTGGTGCATTTAACTCTAAATAAAATGATAGAGCTAAAAATAAAAATCTACTGCACTTTAAGATCATTCTAAGGTAAGGAAGGCATTTACGGAGTAGTTCATAGTTCAAATAGCTTCACACACAAGATAATTTTACAAAGAACCTAAATGTTATTACATTCCAAATCCTCAGAATTGTAGCCTAATAGTTCCAAAAGAATATTAGCAATTAATTTTGTGAACATTAGATTTTTTAAACACGATGCATAATTCCAAATTCTATGAAAAATAATAGAGCACAAGGTAAAAGTCTAGCTAGTACACTTTAATACCACATCTTCAAAGGTGATCTCGTCGTGCGGCAATGTGCTTCTCACTCTACATGGTCACTAGCACGAATGCCAATTATGTGTGGAAAATGGGTGCATTTATCAATGGCCATGTGATGTGGAAGTGCATAAACACTACATTTCTCTTTTTATTAGAAAAAGGAAACATTTCATACCCCTGCAATACCACACAGCCAAAATTTCTCTTAGAAAGAGAAGGAAAGGGGGTGCAGGGGCTATTGCCCCCCATCCCTGAATTACCAATGAATTTTGTGAAGATTATATTTTTGACACTTGATGTGCATATGCAGCGAGATAAATTTTATAATACATGTATATTTGTATCAACGTTCATTGATAATGTATGGATTACTGTACAACTTTTGGCAGCGCCTACTTTAGCTCCGAGCGTGGGGCTACATCCAAACACGCCCTCACTGCTTGGTAATGAGGAGATAGAAATGCAGTTGCAGTCTCGTTTCCACACTGCCTAGGCAGCATGAAACCAGGAGTCAGAACAAACTGGTGGTTAGGATGCACATGGCCCCAACAGGCAAACATCGGCATGTGGCTAATCCACTAGGGTACTGATCTTAGTACTCCGTATATTACTAGCACTAGCATTGATCATTGAGTATTTTAGTCTGCTAGTTAGCAGACAGCACGGAGTATATACCGGTGCACACAGTATATTTGTAGGGGGCATAATTACAGTGGATTAAAACTAATATACTACCTGTTGGCATACTGCACCAGGAACGATATATGCTGCAGGGTGCGTGCACACTGATAATACTGTATACTTGCTGAGTTGCAGTAGTGACACTGGGTACGAGCAGCTAGCAGTACAAGTCCTCCATTTCCATGACGCTTTGTTGACTAAAGCCATGTGGCCGCTGAACCGTGTCGGCCGGCCGGGGATCCCGATTCTAGACCCCAGTACTCCCCACCACGGAAATGCTTTCAGCTGCTTTTCTTTCGGTGGTTCAGCAAATGCCGCGTGAATCTCTCTCTCACGCACTCACTATCTTTTAAATTAAAAGTTTTAATTTTTATTTTTTTTATTTTTTTCTTCAGGAAACATGCGTACATGCACGCGCCGAAATGGAAATGTGGCGTGCCCTAATCTCTGCCGGCGAGGCGGGCAACAATCTGTTTTATATCCCGCTCCTGCACTTCTCCAGTAGTGTTTGTTGCATTTAAGGATACAGGCTATGGTGTTTGGATGGCATGAACGTGTTTTGATAAAGTGATGGCATATGTAACGATGAGTTCCTTTGTGTCATATATTGTTACCCGTGGATCTAATGACTAAGAAAAAGTATAAGTAAGAAATAGTATCATCGACTAATCCCTTAATTATACAAGAAAGAAGATATGAAGCAGTACGCGAGACCAGTTTTCGGAAAAACGGGTTGGAGTCCATTTTGTTAAATAGACTTTTTGAGTTTCACATTGAAAAATAGTTTTTGTTGTTCTTGATTTCCCTCGTCTAGCCAAACACCTTTTTAGACAGTTAGCCCTAAATCTAGTGTAACTAAATGTAAGGCGGATAGACCGGCGGGCCGAACCAATCGGATCGCCAAGCCATGTCCACAGTAGATGCAAAGGAAGAGGCGGCTGCCCTAGGGCTAGCTGCGCTCGGGGCCCTGCCGCGGGCGGCGTCGAGGTGCTAGGTGCGCCTAGAAGGAGGCGACGGTCGGCAGCGGGGCTGCTGCCGCCGCCGGCGAGGGTGCCCGAGGGGCGGGCAGCATCTTGGCAGCGGCGTGCATGGGCGCTGGCGGAACGAGAGTTGAAGCCGGAGAGCTAGAGAATATTAGAGAATTACCCCCTTTAACTATTTGCTTCATAAATGGATACAAGACCCCTTGATTATATAGACTGACTCGACTTGACTCCTACTCCATCTAAACCTAACTTGACTTGCAAGCCAAGTTTCCCTAGACTGTAGACTCTTTCTAAACCCTAACCTACTCCAAAAGGTAACCGATGGCCCGTTAGGGGCGCCGCTGCCCCGGCCGCATGGGTAGACGCGGCTGGTCTAGCGGCCCACTTCTGGCGCAGAACCCTAAATCTGATTTTAGTAATACTATCCAAACAACCCCTAAACGTTGTTAAGTTGATAGCCAGTATGCTACAAACACTTTGACTCTCTCTCTCACACACAAATACATGAAAATAAAACACGGTGTGGCGCCGTGGGAGGGGGGCATGAACTATACCTGATCATGGGCCGCCCGACCCGATAAACCCGACCCAACCCGCCCGAAAAAAACCCGACCCGACCCGACCCGAACATGTGACGGGTCGGGCGCGGGTCAATTTTTTAACCCGAAACACAAAAAAAACCCGACCCAACCCGACGCGACCCGAAAAATTACACGTGAAACCCGAAACCCGACCATACCACGGGTCGGGCGCGGGTCAACAATTTTGACCCGCCAACCCGACATGACCCGACCCGAACCCGACTCGACCCGACCCATGATCAGGTATAGCATGAACCCCCCGCCCCCCCCCCCCCCCCCCCCCAAAAAAAAACACACATATGATCCTACCGATCTTGATTTTTTGCCATTACCATATGACCATATATGCTTATTCAAATTATACATTATAAAATTATAGGTAGCTGAAAAAATAATCGTGGGTCCAGGTAAGAAATTCAATGGTTAAGAAAATATCATGTGAAAGGAAATAACGGCTGATAAAGGTCATGCGACGCATACAGAGCTTTCTTTTTCATACAATTCTACACGGTTTAACCTCTGTTTCTAACCTATAAGCGCCGTCCCATGAACAAATTCCATAAAAAACTAAGCAACTGCGATACACAATTCCCTCGTCATAAACACGAAGCAAGTATATATTATGAAAAAAAACACAACGCACAAAGTACATATATATTACCCGAAAACAATACATATACACACACACATGATAGATGACTTTGGCTAAACGAGAAAGGATTAGCCGGCGTATACGTAACCGTTGTGTTGCATAATCATGATGGTGCTTAGTGTGGCCTCATAATTACGTGCAGCATGCATGTCATTGACTCATTGTCATGATGCATGTCCTGATGCCCTTTTGGACATACTGTCCGTTACTAGCTTAGCTTAGGTTATTTAAAATTAGGTCAGGCAAGCTCCCGTTTGAACGCAACGCCTCTCTTCCCTTCTCTTCGAAGCCGCAGCATCATCGTCACCACACCGTTGTCACTTGTCAGGTTGACAGGCTACCGTGTGGATTGGGCCCATCATGCTCGTTCGGGTCAGCTTCTAACAGTTTACGTACATGGGCCCAAATCATACATGGGCCATCCATTCATAGGCCGGCCCGTCGGCAAGGGAAGGAATCAACCAGGTTTCCTTTCTCTCATATAAGGCGCATGTGCGTTGTCTTCTCTAAAAAAAAGAAAAAAACAAGAAGCAGCGGAAGGAAAAGGAATATTCAGAGCACCCCGTTTGATCGTTAGGTTGTCTTCGAGCACTCTCGCCACGAGAGCGACAGCGCCTTTAAATTCGACGAATATTCAGAAAATCTTTTCGAAAAAGAAACGAATATTCAGAATTCCACCGCGCATCCAAGAAAGATTCCACCACATCAACCGTTCATCGGATCCAACTCCAGCCACCACTGCCCCACTGCACTGGGCCCTCAGCGTGTCGTCTTTTCATACTTTCATCCATGGTCTCTGTCGCTTGGTGAGAAGAAGACAATTTCACAGCAATCCTTTGGTGAAAACGGACAGAGACTTGACAGTCCCACATCCTTCCTGGATCTTAAAACTGCAATTTGTCTTTGCTTCTGTTTGATTTTGTTGCGCCAACCGCCAAGGCCTACCGAGCAAAAAGGGAACGAAAAATGGCTGGGAAAACACATAACAGTCAGCAGCAGCGACTAATCTCAAGGAACTACTCCCTCCGTATCGAAATAGTTGTCGCCATTGACCTTTTTAGCAATGTTTGACCATTTGTCTTATTCAAAAAATTATACAAATATCATTTATTTTATTTATGACCTATTTTATCATCAAATGAATTTTGAGTTTGACTTATCTTTTCGTATATTTACAACAATTTTTTGAATAAGACGAATGGTCAAAGTTTGCGAAAAAAGTCAATGACGACAAATATTTCGATACGGAGGTAGTACTACGATTTGAATTGAAGAAACGAAACTAGGACAAGTCAAGGCGAGCAACATGTTCAACTCAAAAGGAACGCATGCCTTGAGAATATACTCCAGTATTCCGGTTGTGGATAAGAGCAGGCAGGCAGGAGCAGGACCCAGCGATTGTATAGCACTTGTCTGACTGTCCACGACAGCGACGCCGCCATTGTTATTCGCCGACCCCCTCCCGGCGGCGGCATGCAATGCATGCATGCAGCTGCAGGTCGGGGCATGCATGCCAAGAACAAGAACGCGGCTGATCAGAGAAACAGCCGGATTCAGGAGATGCTGATGTTCTGCATGCGACATGTTTCTTGGTGCTGCAACAAACTGCCTGGATGATGGTTAGGGAAGAGGGCCTTCTTCTTACTTCTTCTACTTCTTGGGGGCGTGCCATGTTTTGCCTGACAAAGAAGGTGAGCGTGTTTCAGCTGAGCAGATGAACTTCAGTCTGTTACACAGTACAGAAAGGTTCTTTGGATGATGGGGAACAGCCAGTTGGTTGGTTACTTGGTTATCAGGATTTCAGCAAGGACCACCCCTCCATCAGTCCATCAAGTTCCAAGAAAAAAGGACAGCATCCAAAGTCTCTATTCAATGCTGGAATATATCAGCAAGATCTTTTTTTTTTCCTTAGACATCTCTGAATTGGCCATATTCAATGATATGCATCATCAATTCTGCAAATCACAAGGATATCACTAACAGACTAACAGTAATATACAGAGGTAAAACCCAAGAAAGAACACACAAGCACAATCAGAAATTGAACACATGTACTTGCACCAATTCATCTGAACTGTTCATCCCATGAAGAACAGCAAAAACATTTTATTCAGCAGGAACAAAAGAAGTCTGATAATTGACAACAGGTATATATAGGTAAACTCTCTCAGGGGCGAAAATTGTAGCTCTGCCCGGAACATGGATTAACAAGCCGCAAAACTGTAACTAGTATCATCTCTTTGCCGATGTACAACCCGACGCCGACACACCATCAGTTTCATCTCGAGCGCTCAAGGCCCGATCTATCTCCCTGTATTTGTATACAGATAGTAACCTACACTACAATCTCTTCTTTTCCATGGCTCCCTCCTGAAGCCTCTGCAATTGGTGGCATCGCGGTCACACGCGACCCACCAAAGGACTCTCTTTGATCACTGATGATGCAACCGCCTTTCATCATTTCCAGCCATAGCTCTCGGACCGACCATCTTCCTCGTCACAGCTGACGGTGGCCGCCGATGAGACGGCGATGCCTGAGGTTGAGAAGTGGAGGGGGCCCTGGGGAGATCCAGACTGTGAGCTGCTTTGCTCCTGGGGGATCCACAGCCCTCCCACAAGCACAATTGGTTGGCTTACCACGGCAGATCCAGGCGCCCTTCGGTTGTGCAGCCGGTATTTCTGAACAGTCAACATCAGAGAATCCAAGTTAGTAAATTATCTCACAAATCACAACAACAACAAGAGAATGAATGTTCTTGACATGGACTGAAAGATTGCGATGAATCGCTCACCTGAAGATGGCTTTTCACCTCATCGTTTGTCAGGCCATCCACCTTCATCAGCTCCCTGATTTGCTTCGGAGTGGCAACTGCAATCACACCATGGAACTCATTAATTTCATTCCATGTTTGTGCTTACTTCTATCACAAGGAATCAGAAAACGTATGGCACAAAAATGGCAACATTTTTTTTTCTGAATTATCATCTGGAGAACGCTCACCTTGGGGCCCACCGAGTTGGTTCAAGGCTGCGACGAACTGGCGGTGAAGCTCCGGCGACCATGTGCGCCTGGTCTTCCTCGCCTGCTGCTGCTGTTGCTGAGCTGTCTGCTGTGGTTGAGACTGGAGGCTAAGCGAAGGGGCCGACGGCGCCATGGCGACCGCCCTCGCCGCAGCCTGCGCGAACCCCACCACCTGGCGGCGGCTCTCCTCGGCGGCGCCGGCGGCAGCCGGAGCAGCGCTCTTGATCGCCGGCGGCGACAGTAGGGACAGATCCGGCATCCCGGTGTCCGCAGCCTTGTCGTCCACTCTCAAGCACAGCGGCGCGAACGCCGGCGCGCCGGAGCCCACAGCCTTGAACGGCAAGAAAGCGCCGCCGCCGGACTTGGCCGCCGGCGAGCTCCTCCCCTCGTCTTGCTTCTGCGAACCCAAAGCTCCAACTTTTAGGCCACCGACGCGGCCAAAAAATTCACAAATCAAGAATCAACCACCCGAGCAAGCATCCAGCGAATCAATCGTACCTCTGATTCCGCATCCTCCCGGCCGGAATCCCCCGTCCAGAGCTGCGCCGTGCTCATCCACTTGCTCTTGTCCCCGGCGGCGCTCTCCTCCTCAGCCGCCGCCGCCGCCTTGCGGTCGCTCTTCGTCTTCTTCCCCGCCTCCGCCTTCATGACATCGATCACTGCGCACACGCCGCCGCATCGCCGCATAAATAAAACCGCCCCCATAAAGGGAAAGGCACACGAACGAACAAAAGAACAGAAGGAAAAAAAACAGAGAAATTTTTCTCTCACCTTCGGCGAGGAGGCGAGCGCAGAGCGGGAGCTCCCGCCTGAACATCTCGATCTTGCCCCGCTCCTCCTCGAGGCGGCGGATGCAGGCGTCGACGTCGGACGCCGGCGCGTCCCTGGCCTGCCGGACGGCCTTGGAGGCGAAGTACCTCAGATCCAGGCTCAAATCGGAGCCCATCCCGATCTCCAAGACGTCGAGCCCCATCGGGAAGGGAGGAATGGATCGATTGGGTTGAATCTCCTGTGTGTTGGAAGGGAGAGCTGGGAGGCGGATGGGAACGGAAGGAGGTGGGGGAAGGTGAGCTCCATTTATAGAGCCCACCGGAGAAGGAAAAACCGAAGATGGGAGTGGTAGAATCTACGAATCAACAAGGACGAGTTTTCACGTCCATTCCTGCATTTATGAACAACCCCTTTTATGTTTGTGTAATTTTTAGTGTACAATGTCTACTCCTATGTGTGAGATTTTTGTAGAGGAGACCCATAACTCTAGCCTATTTAGATTGTTAACATATTTTGTAAGTTTAGCGTGCTAGTTACCTTACATAAAGATACAGCATGTACTGGAGTCCAACTTTGTACTGAATGATCCTTCAGAAGGTCTGAATTCTGCATAAACTTCATAGAAAAAATTGATTTTTGCATAACTCAACAAAAGAAAATCCACCCAAAAGGGAGGCCTAAATATGATACTGTATTAATATTTAGGGTGCTACTAATGAGTTATATAGATTAAATTTTCAGATGAAATAGTGAATTTTCGATTTTCAAAAAAAGGAGGATATCGGATCTCGGACGGGCTATCGAGGGTTGGATACGAGATAATTGTTATTGAGCTTGGATTTATATAAATATAGTTTACTGCACAATCTTGTTTCCCGGCTTTTATTCTTTTATCCGAGGATATCGGTTCTCAGACGGCCTATTGGGGTTAGATATGAGTAATTGGTAGCGATGTTGGATCTATATGAATATAGTTTGGTGCATAAGTTACGCAAAAAAGATATCTATGTATTAAATGAGATATATATTTTGTATTTATTACTTTCCTATTTTTTGGCTAATCATTAGTTGTTCGGATACGCATTTCTGAGGATGATATTGCCGCTGCTACTTCTTGTATTGATTAAAAATTGCGATGCCTGGCGCCTCATGTTTTTCATGCGTTCTTTTGATGTTTGCCTGTCTGTTCTGTTCTTTCTGTAAAAAATAAACATGTATTATGCATATTGGTTTTATGCTGAATTGTAAACTTGGTGCAATTCCCACCTAGAGCAAGCATTGGTTTCAACATACACATGAAATGTGATATGTATGCAAACTTTGTAATTCACGTCCTTTGCTTACTATCGATCACAAGATTAATTTTTGAACATCATGTTTTGCACTTTTACAAACATCTACCGTCTATTTCTATAAATCTAATGCACCCTCCATAAGACATATATACAAGATTTTAGGATTTATATTGGTAAAATATTAAGCTAAAACAATCAAAAAGTGTAGATTGATGCCAAATAGGTCTCCGTACCTTGTTTTTACGTCAAATAATATGTCCTTCATATGCCCCATACAATTTATATTGTGGACTAGAGAGACTTATCTTGAAAGGGAGCAACACACTACTGATCTAAAGCTTAATTAATTGAATAGTTCAATATGTCATGATAATTATGTATTTAATATACATGACCATTTGTGTTTCTGTTAAAATGTAAAATTTATTCAAACCCTTATCATCACTTATTTTCTGATTTTTTTCCTGCTTGGAACACCCTAGTGAGACATGTTCTGTGTGTCTCGAAGCTCAACCCATGGTGGTGACACTTAGAGCACGCTGCTAATAACTTCCTTGCAAACATCGCATAAATTTGGTCACACGAATGGAATATACCTGCCATTTTCTGCAATCAATGGAGTTCCAAACTTCCAATGACTGCATGCATGACGGTTAAAGAAGCTTCATCACCAAAAAAGGAAGAAGAAGAAGATACCACTGGATGCCCCTTTGAAGATAGGAATTGGCCTCTTCGCATTGTCTTTAGTAGTGACATCATTTCAATATGGCATATGCATATGGGGAAGGGAATATCCTTCTACAAGATATGTTTTGTTAGGGAAATACCAATGAAATCGCTTCATCTTTTTGCTCTACAGGATAGTTGTAGTTGTATGGTGTCACCCTCCACTAGTTGTGTCCTACCATTTCCCATAATCGGAAAGCAGCGTGCATGTTAGCACTAAATTTTTAACTGATATTTCACAGAAAAGATAATTGGACAAGGCTTTTATGGGAAATCGACTTGGTCTACTGATGAAATCACAAGAATTCATCCTGTATCTTCTTATTTGCTCTTTGGGAAAGTAAGAACAGAGTGGATAAAAAACGGCCGGGTAACAAAAGTGATGCCAGAGAGAGAAGAACCCCTGCTGTCCAATCCTTGGTGTTGGATGTTGATCCACCAGCAAGCGACAGTGCAACAAGCCAAATAAAATAGTTGGATTCTTGAGAGGATATGCCGTGCGATTTTTTGGACAGCTGCTGATTCAGATTCCGATGCTCCACTCCACCTTGAATCCAACACTCAAATTTCCAGCAATTTTTTTCTTCGATTTCGCGACGAGAGAGAGAGAGAAAGATATGGGAATGGAAATATTCTCTAGGCCGCGTTTAGTTCGTAAAAACTTTTCGGTGAAAAGATTTCGGGTTTCGATTTTACCAATTTAGGATTAGTAAATGTAGACGAAAAATGTGGAAAGTTATATGGATAGGTTGGAAATCTCGAGACGAATCTAACGATGGTAATTAGAGGGTAATTAATCCATAATTAGCAGATGGTTACTGTAGCATTACTATTGCAAATCATGGATTAAGTAGGCTCATTAGATTCGTCTCGCGATTTACAGCCCATCCATATAACTTTTCACCTTTTTCGTCTACATTTAATACTTCATGTATCTAAGATTCTCCTTTGATGTGATGGGTGAAAAAATTTCGGATGGCAACTAAACAACGCCTACCATATGTTTATGAGATGCTTTCTTGGACATATGCGTAGGGATGGGCAGGAGAAGAAAAGATTCCGTCCCATGGCAATCTTGTGGTTTCGGCGAAAACCGGGGGGCCTTCTCGTCATAATCTGAGTGGACACCTTACGCGCACTCGGTTCGCCACGTACTTAACTAGTACGCCGTTCTGGAACAAGCGTAGGGCAGGAGGCCACTTTACAACTTCCGTTCCGTGCACCATGCCGCAGCTATAAGTGTAGCGTGTAGCCTGTAGGCCCGTCACGCTAGCTAAGGGATAGCCGGATAGGTGTACCAGATAAATCGATCTCTTCTGGTCACGTTCCATTTCCTTCTCCCTTACTAAAACTAACTAAAAGTAGAGTGAAATGGTAGAAGTCAAAGATAAACCTATTATTGCACGAGGAAAACGACACAATAAAAACCACGCACGCATGCTCCGCCATTTGTCACGAGGTCCATGGGCTAGCCCAAAGCACGACTTTTTCGGCCCGACACGAACACAGTCCAGCACGAAGGCCATTGGGCCCGTGCCGGCCCAGCCCACTTGTCGGGCTGTGCTGGGCGCAGATTTGAGCCCAACGTGCTGGCCCAGCACGGCCCGACCTCGGCCGGCCCGACGTGGCACGGTGGGCCGGCACGCGGCCCATTAGCCCAGCTGGCACAACGGCCCGACATAAAACCCCTCTCCCAACCCTAGTCATCCCCTCCCTTCCTTAGTCCTCCCTAACCCCACCGCCCCCACCATCTCCAGCCGCCCCTCTCTTCCTCCCCCCGATCCTGTCGGCCCCCTCCCTCCCTCCTCCTGGTGGAGGGGGGACATGGAGAAGGAGCTGTGGGGACGGATCGACAGCGACGTACTGCGGGCTGGCATGGGCACGACGGCATGCTGGGCTGCTGTCGTGCCAACAGGCCGGCACGACACGACAAAAAGGCCGGCGTACTGGGCTGGGCAGCCTCGCCGGAAAGCGGGCCGACACAGCACGACACGGCACGAAGTACCCTTCAGCCCGCGTCGTGACGGGCCGGGCCGTGCTGGGCTGGGCGGCCCATATGGCCATCTATACTCCCTCCTATCCACTCTAAATTGTTGTAGAGGCAACATCAAGAAAGTTGATGTGTGAGATTCAAGTTACAAGGTTTTGAGATGTGGGAGTTGAGGTGTAATAAGTGATATTTGGGTGTTTGTCTCGATAAGATTATTTGTTTTTCTCGAAAACGTAGGAGAGCTGCGCATCTTTATATTAAGAAGAAGAATTAAAAACAGTTTACAAGATGTTGGCCTTCGCGGCTTGCGCTAAGCTGACTACTCATGTCTTAAACAACCTAAGCGGGTGGCACCAGCTAATACCCAAAGCTTGCCTCGATAAGCTTAGGTGTGATTTCTTAAACCAAAATGTCCTTGGGACCTCTCCGAGCGCTTATTGCATTGGAAGAGGAAGGCAATGTTGTATGTATTCTCGATCCAATAGAATTAGTATGTATTCGCACAAAAATTAATAGTTCACATTTGTTTTTTTAAGGAGCTACTGTAGTAGTTCACATTTTTGTAGCTACAAGTGTATTCGTCGTATATGCCTGCACACGCATGCCTGAGGGCTGAGGCTGCGTACATGTACCAGGTGGCCACTAGCTGCACGGTTTGTTGCGAATTGAATAAATGATCCAACGTCGTACGATGCGATAAGATGAGATCTCGTTGTTTTTATACAGTATGTCAACTCTGCCCATCCGTACTCGTACGTATTTATTAATGTTTTTGAGGCAGCTCGTACAGATCGTAGTACAAATTATGGCATGTACAAGGTACTATACGTACGTACAAGCTAGTGTTGATCAGTTCATCATGCATTCAGCATGCTTGCTCTGTTTTTTTTTTTTTTGAAAGATCATGCTTGTGCTTGCTCTGTTGCATTGCATGGCCGGCCCTGATCCATCCATCGTCACACACTTACAGACAGAGATGATATATGGTCGATCGCATTTTTTGGGTGCGTGCATTGCATCGACGTGCGTACGTGTCCAACGAATTACACCTGCGGCGTCCACGATCCATCGAGTGGTCAAAATTTCTCAGCTCCCTTATATATATATTATATATCCATTATTGCAAAAGGCTCAAAGTATAAGTAAATCATCCATCTTTATTTTTTTATTTAAAAAACCAGCTTAGACTTTCGAATTGATTGGTTGGTGCATGCATATGCCCAAACGAAGATTCGTCGTATATGCTTATAGGACGATGAGCAGCCTGCCGGAAACAAACGAAAGAAATGAGCTGAGTATGGATGTTGGGTTGTACTAGTACCTAGCTCCATTGCTACAAAATACATTGAGCCAGTTCCGCTGGTGGATATATAAGTTCGCAGGTTATGATTGGTTTTAAATGTTTCAATAGTATTCTGTGAAAGAGAAGAAGATTGAATAAGCCACAACAAGCTCGTTGTGACTGGAAAACAGACAAACAAAACTGGCTATGATTGTCTTTATCTTATCTGTAAGGCGGCAAGCAGTAGCTATCATGGCACCCAAATTCCGGCCTAGTACGGTGCCATTAGTCAAGATCCACAGGCTCACGTCGTTACACGCGTTGAATATAACGACGGGGTTACTGTTTTAATTAAGTTGGGTGGCGATCTCTCGCATCTCTGTTGACAGGGGATAGTAATAATTCTCTACTGCTTGCTGAGTACGTTTTACAGCTGGTTGATTGACAATTTTTTATAACTTTCCAAGCAGGAACAAACAGATGTCGATCTTTAATTTAGATTGTACGTACTCAAAATGTTACAGTCGAGCAGTATAACAAATTGCTTCGAAAATCAAAATGTAAGGCTCGAGAACGCGAATTCATGCATACTATAGGTAGCGTAGGTCAGTTATTGTTATCAAAGAAAAAAAAAGGCTTAGGAGTGCCATCGTGGCGACACGTGCGTGCAGGAGCGAAACGCAAAGGGACAAACAGAGTATGCATGGCATGGTGCTCCCCCGCGGAGATTCCCTGGCGTGGGCCCCGCGACGGGGGGTGCCGACGTGGACGCCGAGGCTGCGTGTCCCGTGCAGCGCGGCCACGTGACGACTGACGAGGGCGACGCGGTTCGCCGCGTCGCAGCCGCAGCAGCAGCGGGCAGTGGCCTCTTCTCCCCCTCCTCTCCCCTCTCTGCCTGCGTTTACATGTTTCGCGAAAAAAATTTACAGTATGTCGGACACACATTTGAAGTATTAAATATAGACTAATTATAAAACTAATTACAGATTATGTCAGTTCATCGCAAGACGAACCTAATGAGTCTAATTAATCCGTCATTAGCACATGTTTACTGTAGCAATTTATTGTCTAATCACAACCTAACTAGGCTCATTAGATTCGTCTCGCGAAGTACACTCCATCCATATAATGGATTATTTTTTTCGACTATATTTAATATGCCATGCATGTGAGGGAACATACTCGAAAAAAATTTCGCGAAACATCTAAGCAGGGCCAAACGCATCACGTCTCTCTCAGCAGTCAGCTCGTCTCCTCCGGTCCCATTGCAATCCTATCCACAATTTTGTTCCCATCCATCCCTCTCCTCCTCCCTGTGCCTGGATGGAAGAAGCGAAATAAAATGCTCGCTAGTTTCCGCATCTTGTCACCATCATTTTTGTTCTCAGTGGTGCGGCGGATTTAGAAAAAAAAATATTAAGATGGATTTTTTCTTTTTTTTTCTACCTCTAGCCTCTCTTTTTTCATGCTTCAGTGAGTGTAAATTTTTAAGGAGGGTTCAGCAGGGGCTCAAACACCTGCCACCCCGGTGCTAGACCCGGCTTCCCAAAATCTTATTTGTTTCTTACACACTACCAAGGCCGTCTACTAAGTGAGCATCTCAACTTTTAAACCTTTTTTCGAGAAAAATCGTCTATTAGTTACCCTAGGTGCACTCTAATACTTTTAAACCTTTTTTTAATTTTCTCGCAACCCGCTCGCCGTCCCAGCTCCGTAGTGCGCAAGGACGACGGGACGGCGGGTCGACGGAGCGGACCAAGACTCGCCTTCGTCTCATAGCACAGCCACCTTGGCTGGAGTTACTCCTCGAGATAGCTGCAGGTAGTAAGAAAGAGACAAGTAGCCGAAAGGCCACCATATATATGTTGATACAGAGGAATTAAGGTCTAACAAAGACCCCAATGAAAATGTCATGGTTTTCAATTGAGAAACTCTCTCTATATATATGTTGATACAGAGGAATTAAGGTCTAACAGAGACATGCTGACATGCATGCTCCAGCACGCGCTGTGTTCCAAAGGTTCTCCAAAGGACAACGACTGCATTTAATTCTATTGTGATAATATAAAAAGGAGCGAGTTGCCATGCACCATGCTGGAATATAGAGTAAACTCTATTATTTTTGTGACTCAAAACCTTTTTCTTAGTCCAGGTCTTGATGTCAATTAATTTAAATTCGTATGTGTTCCCATAAAAAAGATGATCGACGTGACAAAACCCGTTGAAGAAAAAAATAAAGAAATTGCAAGGCACCACAAGAAATAAAAAAGGGCGGCCTTTGGTGCAGTGGTAGAGCTCACCGCCTGTGACCGGAAGGTCCAGGGTTCAAGGCACCACAAGACTACTAAAGTACTGAATTTAAAATCCCCAGTATTGACCCATTTTGGGTGTCCCCCAACCAAAAGAGAGAATCCTGGACAACATGATGGTATCTTTTGCCACCTTTCAAAGTGGTGGATTCTAAGGCAAGCAAAGATGCCAGAGGATATCAACACTTTAGAATTTGGATGTGTGCACTTGCTGAGGAATCTCTCCCATCCCACCACCCAAAAGGAGGCATTCCATTTGCAAGAAGAAAGCCACCATCAAGGACACACTGCATATAAGCATGTGCCCACAGGAAGCAGGAAAGCAAAAGCAACACACTATTAGACTAGTGGTGAATTAGATTCCCACTGATTAGTAAAAAAAGCACCTTTCTGTGATGCCTAATATTGCAGTAATGCATGGGTGAGAGGAGGGAGCCAGTGGTTTTGATGCCCTCCTTTGTGGTGATGGCAACCCCTGGGCTGCACTGGTTGGTCCCTTTCTTGCTAGTGCAGTAGAGGAGACTCGACCCCCTCTCTCTTCCTCCCCAGGAATACCACATGATGCGCTCATGGTTATGGCCAAAGAGACAAACTCGTATGATTTGTTTGCAATTATTGATGCCAAATTGATCAGATCTTCCGTTGCAAGCATGTCGCCACTCAACTGTTTTTATTCCTATCCTGATATATGTTAAAGTGATGTATGTTTAGGTCCAGTAATTAAAAGATACGCACCTAAATTAGAGCTGATTATTAGGGATTGAACTCGAGTATCGGGTTTTGACCAATAAGTTGTTGAGTTCGGCGCATCGAACGGCAGAAATAAAATTTTGATTTTAACACGATCTTGAATAATATATCTCTGTAAATTTTTATCTGTAGAGGCATACATGGTACCACTCGCAAATTCTTCCAACCAAAATCTTGCCGACGATTTCCTTTTCTTGTTCACGGCGATGCCATTTGCTCAATTTGATACTAACCCGCTAATTGTGGTGCATCCTAATTAAAAATAAATAAATGAACGAACCGTATGAGATAGTGCTAGTTTCATTAATATATAAAAAAATTGTAAGACTGTAGCCCTGGAAGGCCATAGCCAGAAAAAAGAAAAGAAAAAAAACTATTTTCGACCGGTTGGATTGAGACGTCAATACGATCGAAACGGCTCCACTGTATAACAGAAGCAAAAACGAGACTTAGCACGGATCCTAATTCAAGGTGCCCCAATGGAATATTCATCTTGAGATTCTTGGTTCACGAGGGATCCAGAAATATAAATAATAAAAATAAAATCCAACGAATACTATGCACGGATGCTAGTAGCTGCGAGTCGAGGCGTGGTAGTTGGCAGCTGCTGCATAGACAAACGTTTGTTGTACAATCACAGGCTGGGTCAGGTTCATTAGCTTCACATGACATTCAAACGGCTCCTCGGCGCCTCGAGGAGGCAGAGGTATCTTCGAGTATCTGACCCCTCCACGTGGCCAGGCGCCAAAATTGTATCTGGTACGACTTGTACCGATCTCTTACCTTTCTCTCTCCTCATTTGTCTTGATTGCCGCCTCCTGCATGTGTCGTGTTCCACAATCGAGCCACTCTTCCAATGAGGATGAGGAGAGAAGCTTCTCCTTGACAGCTATAGCTTTGATGATGATAGTTTATTGCTAATTAACACTCTTGCATATGTTTTTTTTTTTGTTCAAGGACCTAATTATTACGACTTTTTGTGTCACAACACACTTTGTGAAAAAATTGTATCTAAAATACAGATGATCCCACTTATCACCTACGTACTCATGTTCACTGCCCATCGTATTTCGGTAAGCTCTCAGAAATTTTTTATTATATTAATATGATAGGAACAAATCAGGATAGTCCTTCAGAGAGAGAAAAAAGGGCAGAGAATACTACACATACAATCAAGTAGTGTTTGTTTTATGTTTGACAGCAATATTTTTCCTTAATTTTCTTTTAGTTAAGAAAAAACGCTGTACCAACAACGTCGGAAAAGATTCAATTGAGTCCTTCTAACAAAGGCGGACGTGGTGTAAATTCAGTAGAATTTTGCGCCATGCCCGAATTGTTTGGTTTCGGCAATTAGGCACTTGTTAGTTAGTAAATAAGTATTCTTTGGAGGACTAGCAGGTTAAAACTTAAAATGGATTAGTCTACTACTTGGCAGTGGTTGCTGATTGGCCCCCAGCTGCCCCCAGAATCGGAATCCTAGCTTCCATGTTGGAAGCTAGCTACCCTTGGGCACATGCTCCGGACGATCCGAGACACAAATGCCTCTTGTGCACTAATTTAGTCCCATCATCAGCTTGAACTGGCCTTTAGAAACCATTTGAGTCATTCTCTCCTTGGAATTTCGGATGGTTGTGTTGACCCGGATGCTCCGCATTGTTAAACTAGATGATCTCGATGCGAGATTCTGTACAGCGACAAGGCGATAATCTAGAATTTTGCAGCCTAGAATCATGGGAATATCTTGTCGAGATTCGGCCTGTGGCCAGCGAATTTATATTCATACGTATATGCTTAGTCTATCTGATCAAGAAAGTCTGGCTCTTTGACCGAGCTTGGTACATTTTCCTTTTATATATATACACTTCTCGAATCCGAGCTCGCTAGTACCATAAATGAAAATAAAAATGATCGGTTAAGCAAATGTCAATTTCGGAATAAAAATACTTTAGTGGTTAAATTTAGTGTTATTGTTAATTGCCGGCTTGTGACACGTGTGAGCACGACCTTTGTTTGTTATATTAGCATTTCTTGGTTTCTCCATTTAGATATCCTTTCAGAGATGCGTATCTTTGAACCGACTTTAATTTCTTGCTGAGTTAGTGAATAACGAATCAGCAAGAGGAAGATACATAATACAATTATTCTTCTGAAGACAAAGGGCGGCTCTTTTCTAATAAGCATTGCGTGTGATGCCTCGAATAAAATGGATCGGATCATCATATACATGTGTGAGGTGAACATCTAGGAAGTGTGGTAGTTAAGGAATAAGCAGGTTGCGTTCATCTTGCATTTAACCACTTTAACATCCATGTTCATTCCTCTTGTTCGCATCAAACTTTAATTTATACAACATGGAAAGAGCATGCAAAAGAAAAGAGCAACGGAACCACTTATTCCTCGCTGTCCCCACACGTCCATCTCAACACCTAATAGTTGCACAATAAGGCATTCATATTGCAGCTAATTAGCTGGATTAGCGTAACCACCGTATTAAGGCATGTACTCGAGGAACAAGCAAGGATGCATTCCTCATGCATGGACGACTTAACCCTCTTCCCATCCATGTTCATCACCATCACATAAAAAAAAAAACCTCCCCTCCCCTTGAAAAGGGGCTTGCTGCCCTTATCCTAAACTAAAATACCATGTAAACAATGTTTTGACCTAGACACTATACAGTTTTAGTAATTGTGGGCCATCCCCAAGCCAACACACAAGTTTGTTTCAGTATAATGTTTCCATTAGTCTATTGACTTTGGACAATGTCACAGAGATCGAAGTTGCCCAGAAGAGGCAGTAGTGGCCCTGGCCTGAAAAAGAGCCATTTCTTCTCGTGCTGCAAGTGGGGGAGAAACAGAAACTGAATGATCTGCAAGTGGGGGAGAAACAGAAACTGAATGAAAGGCGCTACTGTTTTCAGACTCCCTTTTGATCCAGATGCCCTTTTGGCTTTTGCAGGCCTGAAAACGCCACCAAATCTCCTCCACGGCGTCGGCACACACCAGAAAGCCACCACCTTACACCTTGTCCTTCTGAACTGTTACTGTGCAGATACAAGAAGATACTGTAGAGTAGAGTACGGAGTAGTGAGTAGCAGTAGCCTGTGACGCCTGACCTTCTCCTACCTTTGAACACGGCCAGGCTAGGGCAGGGCACTTTCTATCTTCTGATTCTTCTGGTCCCCGGCCGGCGGCAGCAGGACAGTGTCTCTGCTCTGGACTGCACCGGCCGGCACAAACTATTTGATGCATCCGTGCATGTACTCCAGCTGCCGCTAGCCTACAACTGTAGCTGCAACTGCAAGCGCCACACCACAACAGAGCTGAAAAAAATGCCGAGCGGTGTCAACATGTGTGCATAGTACTCCGTATGTCATAGAGAAACGCGCCGGCCCATGGATGGATGGGTCTGATGGTCATGGGTGGTGGATGATCAGCAAAACAAACTCTTATCAGAAACGTGCAGGCAGTGCAGCCACATGTTTATTTCAGCTTGAGGGAAAAAGAGAGATGCCGTTTCAGGTAGGAGTGGCAGATGTGCTGCCTGAAGGGAGGCTACGTTTGGTGGTGGTAGTAGTAGGTGCCATTCAATCATGCATGGCAGAAGGGTCGTAAAAATGCCAGCTTCAGAAATTGACAGCGCTGTACTCGTAGTACTACATAATCAGATACAGTCATACAGGTAGCTTCAAGCACCGATCCACGGCTTTCTTAACCATGATTTGAGACAAGACTGAAAAACCTGTTGGTCGCGACATCGATCCGCACAGAGAGCGTTTTCGCCATAAGAAAATGGGCACCAAGAATCCGTAGCACTGCTGATAGCAGAGCATTTTTGTAGCAGAAGCATCACACGGCACGTTTTGGTGATGGATAGCAGCTAGCAGCTAGCAACAGGTAGGGCGTTGTTCAGGTTGTGGAGCAGAGGATCGACGGGGGGATATGGGATCTTGGAAGAATCTGGCCACCGATCTCCAGCGACATGGACACCCAACCCAATCGCTCGAATCGGCCCAGCAGCTGCTCTTCACAGCGACCCGCCCCGATGGCGACGTCCGCCTCATCCTCCTCATCGCCATGAATGATCTCCCAAATTAACCAACTCACGTTCTTATCGCCGGCATGAATCAAATTCAAACCTTCAATTTCAAAAATCAAATTCAAATCCAGCTCGCGTTTCAGTAACCATCCACCTCCTACCTCATTCGGACATCGCCTGCATTTAGATGTAATCGAATCCATGGTGGCCATGGCATCTTCTTCCTTTGCCCCTGTATGACTCTCTCTTGTGTTCCAATCCAATCCAATATGCATGCCCTGCTCTTGGGGAGTTGGGGGGCGGCCCCACTTCACGTGCTCTTGGGAAGGGAACGACGGCGACGCAAGCTATCGGATTCGGCTCCATCATACATCGGATTCGGCTCCATCATATATCGGATTCGAATCCTTTTCTTGCACAAGCGAGCAGATTCCCCTCGCAACTTGCAATTGCAGTCGACAACGACTTGCTGTTCTTCAGTGCACGCGACGCTCGCTGCAGAGATGAACAAGCTGATTTGGCGCATCATTGGACTCTCGGCTAGCGGCCCACGCACGTGGTTGTTGGGCCTGTCTACAAGTTCCATGGCCCTACTCTTTTCAGCCCAGTTAGAGAAGACGACGACGACGTGCCCACGGACCTCTTCACAAACGGCCCACGAACACACACATAGTATATTTCTTTCTTGGATCCTAGAAAAAGGAAACATTTCTAGTCTTGTAGTTTTACTGCTTCTACTTGCTTGTTTTGTCATCGTCTCCAGGAACTCTACATGTATTTTTTTTATTGCCTATTTCTGCACTGTTAATAATGCGACTACTTGTATTTTTATGCATGGTTCGTGTTTTTAATATGTATTGCAGATCAAATGCTGAAGTCGTGGGTTTTTTCCCCTTCTTTATAGTTGGTTGGCTCATTTAAACAAAGTAAAATGTCGTGGAGGTTAATGTGAGATTAGAAGAATACATTCACGAATGTTAATCATCGATGGGTTCATTGCTCTGTGGGCTTAAGAGCATGTCGGGCACGCTATCGCATTAGTTTTTGCAATGTAAGAAATTTGATCACTACGATCGCCATGCCTGGCTGATATATGAACCGCAGGACTCCCGTTTATTCTCGCTAAAAGAAAATAAAAAACAAGCGCCATGACTAGAACAACACCGACAAACAACATCTTAAAAAGTCAAACTCGCCAAGTTGAGTTTGAAAATGTCAGAAATACGAACCAAATATACTCTTATTCGGTTCGAATGTGGGTGTATTTGGAGTTTGAACAACACTATGCTCTTTTACATTCCTTGTACATGGAGACCCGACCTAGTAGTGTGAACACAAATGCTCAATTTTTTTTTAAAAAAAATGCAAAGACGTGTGAACACGACAGGGAGTGAAGGCAGAATAATTTAAGACCAAAGAATGAATGAACATAAGTGTTTGACTGGTTGGACTTTCTTTCGGCATGCCGCGTTTCTCCATTTCCTCTCTCCTGCGACCTGCCATGAAACGTCAGCCATCCTAACGGAACCCCGCGAAACCAACGACCACCTCCCAAAACGACAAAAAGATAATAAAAAAAGAAAAAAAAGGCTCCCCCCGACAATCCAAATGGAGGAGGAGGAGGTCGTCGTCGCCGCCGTCGCCGTCGCCGTCCCGCCCCGCCTCCAACGCCATTAACCCTACGCGCACGCCGGCTAGGGTTTCCTCTCCCCTTCCCCTCCCACCTCCTCCTCCCCTCCCGCGTGACGACGATGCCGTCGTGGTGGAAGCGCTCCAAGTCGGCGTTCCACCGCTCCTCCGTCATCCCGTCCTCCACGCCGGCGTCCCCAGCGCGGGCCTCCACCTCGCGGGTCCAGCCCGGCGGGAGGCGCCGCAGCGGCGGCTCCGGCGATGACGGCGCCGAGCGGGACCTCCTCGCCGTCGCGCCGCCCAAGCTCACGCGGCAGCGGAAGCTGCGCCACGTCGACGACATCGAGGTCGCGCTCGGGGACCTCGTCGTCGCCGGCGAGGCCGGCCGCAGGGCCTCGTCGTCTCCGCCGCTGCAGAGGGGCCGCGGCGCCTCCGAGGCCGTCGGGATCCCCGGCACGGTCTCCACCCCGGTCTCCAGGTCCGCTAGCACCAGGGAGGCCGTCGCGCCGCCGCCGAGGTCCGCGTCCTCGCCCGTGCTCCACCCGCTGCCGCTGCCGTCGCCGATGCCCTTCGATCTGGAGGCGCAGGACCCGCCCGGGGTCGCCGCCGATGGGTGGGGCGACAGGGCCTCGCCGTACGCCGCGCCCAGGTGCGCCAGATTTCCTTTCTTCAGAATCCCCTTCTTCCTTCGCCCAAAATGGATCTGAATCAATTTAACCGTTGGTGTGGTGAGAAAGGTGCTACATTTGCAATCAATTTGCATTTGGCATTATACCAATAGCGTAGTTTCTGCACGATTTAGCAGATACTGAAGAAATCAGGATTTGGTGGTTCCAACCGTCAGGTGGAACTGTTGCTTTCAGTAGTTGAAAGGTGATCTTATTATTGTTCGGGATCCTTAGCATTTGTTGAGGTGTGCAAATGTAAGAACAGGGGATCAGAACGGTCTCTGTACTAGAATGTTTGTTTGAACTCAAAACATACTAGAATGTGCTACATTTGCAATCAATTTGCATCTGGCATTTTGCCGTGCCAATTATAACATAGTTTCTGGCAAATACTAAGGGCATCAGGATTTCAGTGGATCCAAACAATCAGGTGGAAATGTCATTTTCAGTAGTTGAAGTGTAGAAACAGGGGATCCTTAGCATTTATTGTGGTATCGAAATGTAGGAACAGGGGATCAGAGCGGTCTCTGTACTAGAATGTTTGTTTCAACTGAACTTTCAACAGGATTGCCAGCACTTGACAATTGCTCGAAATGGACACCCATCCTCTGACCCCCACATTACATCTGTCCTGGACTGAAGTTAACGAAGTAGCATTTGTGATGGTATTTGCAGTTTCCGTAAATTGATTTAGCTCCGTTATACTCAGGGACACTTGATAGAAGAAAAATAGTGCTGCACCACCTGATTGCCCCCTTTTCTGACTAATCCTTTTCCTGTGTAGTCTACACTTATTTTCATATATTCGAAATGGATAGTGCAGCACTATTTTTTCTTTTCTTTTCCTGTGTACTTGAGCTCAGCAGAAGCTATTTTTTCATTGCTTTGGAGTTATTTCCTGATCCGTACGAGTTTTGTGGTTATAGGTTCATTAGCCAGACTGTACAGAATTTTCCTGAGCAAAATGAAATACTACCAAACGGAACAAAACGGGTCACCTTTAGTCAACACAAGAATGGGTTCCGTGAGAAGTTCCAGGACAAGAGTTCAGCAGAGATAATGAACTTTCGGTTGAACATTCCTGCTAAAAGTGCTCCAAGCAGTGGCTTTTCAAGTCCTGTGTCCAGCCCTCGAAGATTGAGTTATGCTGACTTCACATCTACTGCGGCACCTGCTCAAGGACACCTAGCATGGTCTGCTCCATCTATCCGATCTACAGATTTTATGGGAGCTTCATCCCCTCGAATTTCACTTGACAAATATGCAGGGGTTCCAGACCCATCTTCTTTCTCTAGTGGATTGAGAAGTCCTATTCTTATGCCAAGGAATACCAGTGCCCCTCCATCACCTATGCACTCTAAATTGTACCCAGATAACAATATTTCACGCACTGAAGGAAATGGGGTTGTCAGCTCTCACCCACTACCACTCCCTCCTGGTGCTTTAAGCCCAATGCAAACTGGTTTCAGCATTCAGCCTGCTCCAAAAGTTGAAATGCCCTCAGTGGCTGGTCAGTGGCAAAAAGGAAGACTTCTAGGTAGCGGCACATTTGGCTGTGTGTATGAAGCTACCAATAGGTATGGAAGTGCATTTGGGTAAATCACTGCCGCTAGCACGTCATGCTATTAAACTCTGAAGGTTTCTACTGCCATTTACTTGCAGGCACACTGGAGCTCTCTGTGCAATGAAAGAGGTCAACATAATTCCTGATGATGCTAAGTCTGCCGAGTCCTTGAAGCAGTTAGAGCAGGTTACTAAATTTGACAGTATAACTTACATAGTACACATGCTTTTCGTTTGCATAAATGAGTAATATTTAATTTTTTGTAGGTGCCTTTTGTTCCCTATCTTGAATAATTTTCTATGTTGTTATTCCTGTTGAGTGTTTTACTTTATGCCAAAAAAAAAAGACCCCTAGCTACTTGAGTATATTGTGTCTTCTAAATATTACATTCAGCATCTGTATGGTATACCTAGACAACTCCAGTTGTACCATAAGTAAGACAATGCCATATTTATTCTCCTTCTGAGTTTCAATAGTGGTTTAGTGAAACCCTTTTTTCTACTCAGTAATGACTAATGACCTATATGCAAGTTTTGCAGTTTCCTATTCTAACAAACTTTCATATGTTCCAGGAAATAAAGTTCTTAAGCCAATTTAAGCATGAAAACATAGTGCAGTATTATGGCAGTGACATTGTAAGTTCCCCACTGTAATCTGAGTTATTGTAACTCTGCTTGTTAGTTCATCACGTGATCTTTGCGGAGTCTTGCAGATTGAAGAACGTTTTTACATTTACCTGGAATACGTTCATCCGGGTTCAATTAATAAGTATGTCAAACAACATTATGGAGCAATGACAGAATCAGTTGTTCGCAACTTCACCCGCCATATTCTAAGGGGTCTGGCATTTTTGCATGGCCAAAAGATTATGCATAGGTGTGTAAATCTCTGTCATTCCTGCTTCTTCTGCATGCTTGGAAGCTTCCAGTAACCTTTGCTATTTTAGATTTGCGTTCCCACATTTAAAATTTTTTAGGAGAAACTTTCCTTCAACAATTCCTTTTTATGAAAGTTTTCTTACATGAATCTTCATACTCTAACTGCCTCTCTCAGTTCATGTCAGTGTGCTCTGTCTGATGTATGCAAATTGTTTTATTGCCTCTGAAATGAAATTTCTATCGCTTATCATGAGAAGTTGTGATTGCTCCGATCATTTGAACATATAGGATGGGAGATGGAGGAACTATGATCTCCGTTCTTTTTACTCCTGAAAGTACAAAGAGTTAGGAACTTTGTTGAAGGTGCTTAAGATAACATGAGCAGAAAAGAAAATGTTAAGCCTGCTTATAGGATGCCTTTGCTCACCTAGGAAAATATTTTGAGAAGGTGGAGTGCATAGGTCATGTTTCAGAGTTGAGCAACCTCAAACTAATAAAGCTTTCAATAGAATAACGTCGAGCACCCCTCTCAGAACTGTTTCGACTCCTACATTCTTGCAATTGCTTTCACTTTCTGCCATGTATGTAAAAGATAAATAACAATCTACACTTGCAGGGATATCAAAGGAGCAAATCTGCTAGTCGATGTTCAAGGTGTAGTCAAATTGGCTGACTTTGGAATGGCCAAACATGTGAGTAGCCTCATATGGAGCTCAGTAACATTTTTCATGTGGCACTGTTGAAAATACTTTTTCCTTTTATCAGTTAAGTACTGCAGCCCCTAATCTTTCACTGAAGGGAACTCCATACTGGATGGCCCCAGAGGTATTCTTCAATATTCCTTGTATTACTACCTACTTCTTATGTGACCAAGTACCAAGTTTTCTCTGCAAAACATGTACAAAAGATCTATATGGAGTTGTAATGTTGCATAATACAATAATACTATGATTCTCATCTAACCTTATACTTTTTTTTTTTGTAACACTGGCTGTCAATTACAGTGGGAGCCAACTTCTTTTTTTTCTTCCTTAAGCTCTGTACTTACTGAAACAGCAAGATATAGTGGGAGTCCACAGCCTATTGCATGGGCTGCTAAAAGTTAGTGTGTGCAACTTAGGAATAGGAACAGATCTTAAGATTGGGATATGGGGTTTTCTTCATTCTGTACGTAATGACTTAAGATTTGCAGTCAAGTTAGTACCGTTTGATACATGGATTCAGAACTGGACAGTAGGCAGGCAGCAAGAGACAGGCAAATTAAAATGACAGCACTTCATTTCTCTAGTTCACAGATTGGGTGTCAGTTAATTTTTAACGAATAAATTTAGTCCTTAGAAAGTCAATTTGTCTTGTGATAACTCATAAATGAGCTTGTTACTCTATATTACACTTCATAGAGTTTTCTTTTTTCATATCAAAGTTAATTAACATGCTTGTGGCTATATAAATTTGATTGTACTGTTGTGTTGATGGAATTTTGTTTTCTTCTTCAGATGGTTCAGGCTACACTAATGAAAGATGTAGGTTATGATGTCGCTGTTGATATATGGAGTCTTGGCTGCACCATCATAGAAATGTTCGATGGAAAGCCTCCTTGGAGTGATCTTGAAGGGGTAATAACTTGAAGCATGCTTGTATTTGCAGTAAATTCTAGCATGCATTGCATGACTTATGTCTTCCTACTCCTAGTGTGCTTAAGCTCACCTGAAATGGAGCACTTCCCCTGTGATATGCAGGCTGCAGTGGTACTGTTACCCTTCATGTAATGTTCACCAATAAGATTATTTACTTAAATGTTGTGCTGTATTCTATCTATTAGATCAAGACATCTAGTTATTAGGGCACAAACTCTTGACTTGGAGAAGGGCATATGGATATATCTATTATGCAGGATAAATTTTATTTTTCTATATTCCAAAAAAAATATGCAAATCTTTCTCCTAAGGCTGTGTCCTTCAGCTTCGCCATCTTAGCTCCTCTCCTTACAGACTTTCAGTATTTGCACCATAGTGATCAGGATCCTCGGCCAACCAAAATTGTTGGTATGGAGGAAGTATTTGAGTCACATGCTCGCCATGCTAATAGCCTAATAGTCCTATATATGTTTAAATAACAGATGAGGCCATCTGATTGCTGAAAGCCTCAAGAATTTGTGAAACTAATAATGCCTGACATTCTATACCAAAAAGGACGAGCATGATAAAGTTTTTGTTCTCATGCCTGAATAAAATAGGCCTAGATCGCTTGATTATGCTGTCATAGAGAAATTTGAATGTAGGCCTCCGGATAACATAAAGGAATAGAAACATGAGACAAGCACACTGTTGTTAGTGTCATTGGTCATCTCTTAACCTCGCTCTCTACTACCTTGCATGTTTTTTCTTGTCACTTGTATTATTAGTACTAACATTAAACTTTGATTCTAAAGTTCCTTATATATATTACACCTTTTGTCCACAGCCTGCCGCAATGTTTAAGGTTTTACATAAGGACCCACCAATTCCAGAAAATCTGTCCCATGAGGGCAAAGAATTTCTACAATGCTGTTTCAGGAGGAATCCAGCAGAGAGGCCAAGTGCAAGCGAGCTGTTGGACCATCCATTCATCCGCAATTCAAGTCACTACAACAAACATGGCTCCATACATTCATTTGCAGGGATTAAAGTCAATGTAAGTTCCTTATTTTTTTTTCTTGCATGGCCAATGAGGGGTAAAAAGAAACCTGAGAATGGCATACATATGATGCCACTGCTGTATTACAGGATGTTGGTCACAGTTTAAGAGACAACAAACCAACCTCGAAGAGTGACTCCGGCGTGAAAGGAACAAATATCAATATGTGAGTAGTTTTCTCTTAATTAGCATTGTGCTGTTGTGGTTAAAGTAACTGCTAGTTTTTCGTCTGTAGATCTTATTAAGTTCTTTTTCTTGCTAGTGAACCAAGCAGAGCTGCTAGGTCTTCTGATTCAACATTTCGATTGACTCCATTAACAATCCAGGAAGCTACTCAAAACTTTTCACCCCGGCCTTTAGGTTTCAGCAACAATCCCGGTTCAATGGCGAATTTTGTGAACACCATGCATTTTCCAAGTGCAAACCCTCAGCCTAGTCCATTGCCAAGGCCAAACGGGAAGGAAGTTCTGTTCTAATTGTGGTAGTGCTGCATGCCATGTAGAGTGCCATTGCTATCAGATGCAGTTCCAGTCTAAACGTGCCTTGCAGAATCCTGTGCAGTTAGGGTTTTGACTTCTCAGGGAGTACTGCAATCCAGAAGAACTCGGCTAACAGACCAGTGATGGAGTTTTTATGGCATTTCACCTGCAGGATGCAGCTTCTTATCTTAACTAACCATTTTTTTAGCAAGGATGCAAAACCACACGAATTTGTACAGTTTACCGGGGTTTTGTATGAGAGATTCGTGAAAGCACGGATGTAAATTGTCTCCATAAATTGTTGATGGCATTTTTTGTGTAACATAGAATTAGGACTAGCTGTATGTAAAACTGTAAGTTCTCAAATTTTCGGCCAATAGGAATTAGGTGCAGCTGCAACTCTGCTGCTTTTGCCGCTCCAATGTAATCATATTTTCGTTGTATCATTGATTATTCATTTTTGGCCAAAATATCAGAGGCCCACAGGCTTATGTGTACAAAAACAGGTCTGATTTTGCATTTTACATTTGTTGAAATATGTTGCACTGTGCTTTAAATTACCTGGATAGAAGACATCTGCTAGAAATAAATACAAGAGCACATAATAACTGGATAGATTAACAGAAAAAATATCTGCTAGCATTTCTCATGCAGTGCAGTTCACACCGAGAAAATAAAAACCATAAGTGCTTAAACTAAAGTGACAACCTTGTACACTAGTCCTCAGGCACATATACTGCCTTCCTAAATTTCCGATAGATGTAAAATGTCATGCGCATTCCTGGCCTAGAGAGGCTCTGAAACATTTGATACAATTCCTTGGCCTTGATTTCAGGCATTTTAAGGTAGAAAGTTACTTTCATCTGCTTTAGCACTGTCGCCCAACTGAAAAACCGCTTCACAAAAGCAACTTCATGTTCAGATCCTCTCAAGTCACGGATTTCAAATTCTTTGAGGTGACTCAATGATAGTTCCTCATTTTCCCATTCTCCTGGCTGTTCACAATTGCAACTTGATGGACATACAGTTTGTGCCTGACACAAGGAGCATATCAACTTAATAAGATTAACAGATCATAGTTACAAAAACAGAGAGAAACATTAAATTGACAAATTCCTTGATACTTTTGAGATATATCAATGTCATCAACTAGTTTGTGTGGACAGGAGATGGCACAAATGGGCATATTTTCTTTTAAAAAATCACAATATTCCCGAATTCAAGGAGATGTTCAATTAACCTTAGGGCATACATTGTTAGGAACGTTACCTATAACATATAAGGAGATTTTCAAAGAAAAAACATACCTAAAGCAACAACTAATTCAACTTTCTGCCCACTCCGTATAATCTCTTAACTACTATTTATATTACCAAGATTGAGCTGTCACACTGCCTATCAACAACACAGTCAACGTTCTGGCCAAAGGTACATATTTCAAATGGGCCGACAAAATAATAACTATTTACAACCCAAATTGTATATCACTCAGTTAAAACTATAGATTAAAGTGTCATTATTAGAAAATAAACAGATCATGTATTTTCTACAGATACGCCTAGCATGGCAAACAAATGGAAACACCAAAAATTCTAAATTGTCACTTATTTTTTCTGATTAGAGTGGGGAATATTAGATAAAGAAAGGATAGATTTACCTCCGAGCCAGTAGGAGCGACAAATAGCAGCGTCAGTCTTCTTATGCGACTGCACAATCTGAGAACATGGAATGAGCTGGCCCCAAAGGAATGTCCATTTGAAAATACAACCAGGCACAAAAATGTAATGTCAGGGAGCACTGTCATGTCCTCCATCAAGTATTGATAGTCCTCTATCTCCTGTGTGTCCACAGACAGCAAAAAGACAAGTCATATACATAAGTTAGGAAGAGAGAAATTGTTGCAAGCTGCCTATTGTTGTGAGCAAGCAGGAAACTGTAGTTATCAGCTACCAACCTTACTTTGGATTTCTTAAACAAAGCATAGCCATTGCGAGCCACTTATAGAACTGTACTGCTATTGTCATCCAAAAAATGCGTACTGCTATTGTCGTCCAAAAAATGCTATGAACCTCGTGTATCAGCAAGATATATTGGAAAAGAGGGATGGCTGATTGTGCTCAGCAATGTTGCAAACCAGAACAAATGAGAATATTTGCATTTGCTTCAATGCAAAGTTTTTTCTGAAGGAAGACTCAAGCAGTATGGCTGAGCAAATTTTGAAGTGTGGTAGTTTATCTAGGACCATTCTTGGTGGGCATGTCACAAGAAAAAAAAGGATGGATGATGGATCTTGGTGTCCAACTTCAAAATTGTACCTAGGCAATCAAAGATACTGCAATGGCACACCAGTATGACAGTATGACACTACAATGGCATAATTCCAGACAAGAGAAGTAGTAAACTCACCCGCATATATGCCAGCGTTAGAAAAAGGGTTTCGATGGCCTCAAAGCGCTGCAAGAGGCTTAAACAGGAGTGATTCTGACTCAGGCCATCGTGTCCATATACAAAATAAAGAAGTGTCCATATACAAAATAAAGAAGGTGCCCAGCCATCGGAGATGTGCCATCTCGCCAAGCTTGACAGAGCTCGGATCATACGCATCTCTCCACTCGAGGCTCACCAGCTGAGGTGCTGAGATGTTGGCAACAGGTTGAGCGTCATCGTTGCGAAAGCAGTATATCAGAGTGAGCTCCGTGAGCGCCGGCGCCACGACATTGACTTGCCACAACCCACGCAGGTTCTTGAGCTCATTTGCAGCAGAGACTCCGAGCTGATTGTGAAAATGCCCAGCCCACGGGACTCGTCAACGGTGAGCCTCTGCAAGCACGGGCACCGCGGCGAGGACACAGCGTCGCCGAGAGCGCACGGGCCATGGAACCGGATGTGGCTCAGGTAGATCTCGGTGAGCCGGGCGAAGACGCCGGCGGCGGCGGGCGGCATGGCGAAGCCGTGGAACCCCAAGATGAGGGAGATCGAGGTGGCATTATCGAAGCAGGGGAGCTCAAAGGCGCCTCCTTGCGCGGCCTCCGCCGCCTCCTCCTCGTCGTCTTTCCCCGGATCGAAGTTGAGAAGAGCCAGGTCGCCGGTGACGCGGCGCGCGGCGGCGGGGAGCCAGATCGCCATGGATTCGGGGGCGGCGCCCTCGGCCCAGACGACGAGGCTGCGGAGGGGCACCTCGTGGCCGTCGAGCGCGTCGCGGAAGCGGTGGGGCTCGGGGCCGACGGGGACGCAGAGCTCCGGGAGGAGGGCCCAGACGCGGCGCCAACGGCGGGAGAGGACGCTGGTGCGGACGGCGGCGGTGGTGCGGAGGCGGAGGAGGATGAGGAGGAGGACGTCGTCGGGGAGCGCGCTGAGGCGGTCCTCGCCGGCGCTCAGCTCCATGGAGAGTGGGGACGGAACGGAGTGGAGGCCTTGTTTAGTTTTAAAATCTAAAATCTAAAATAAATGTTTCGATACATGTATGTCATACTAAATGTAGTAAAAAATATGTATAGATGGTCCGAAAATCGCGAGACGGATTTAATGAGCCCATTTATGCCGTGATTAGACAGTAAATTGTTACAGTAAACATGTGCTAATGGATTTAATTAGGCTTGTTAGGTTCGTCTTGCGATTTTTAGACCGAATATGCAATTAGTTTTTTAATTAGTCCATGCTTAATACTTTAAATACAAAACGATGCCACTCTAAAATCTTTTCACCGCGGAACTAAACAAGGCCTAAGGTTCAGTTTGATCCAAAATCAGATTCTAAGAATTTAAGAATTTGGGCACATTTAATTTTTACCATCGTTACCAAACGCCAGCATTCAAAGCCACGATTAGAAATGCTCTTACATATTTCCCATCACGAATCCGACGTGGGCTTGCTATTTTTGTCGACGTGGCACACCAAATCATCACGCCAGCATGGACAAGCCACGTGAAATGACCCTAGTGCCCTTGTCTCTATATACACGGGTAGTCTTGTCTCTTTGACGGTGGGACCCACTCGTCATCTCCTACCTCTAGCCATCCCGACCAAGTCACGACCGTTCCTCCAGCCACACCGGGCCGCACGGGGCGAAGCGATGCCGGCGGCACCGCGCCGGCCCTAGCCGTCGTCCGCACCTAGACGCGAGGCCCTCGGGGCGAGGCGCTTGGGAACGGTTAGCGCAGGACTCACTCCTCCGAGCCCGCCATGAGGCCATGGTCGGGGCGACGCGAGGGGCAGGATGACGGCGGCGTGGGCCGGCCCTGGAGCCTGACCGACAATGACCTCGAGGAGCTCAAGGGGTGCGCCGATCTGGGGTTCGAGTTTAGCTACGATGAGATCCCCGAGCTCCACGGCATGCTCCCGGCGTGGCGGAGCTCATCTCCACCTCCATCCGCGGCGTGCTCGACCGGTGTGCATGCGCTGCGTCGTATACCTCGCGCGGTGGCGGCATTGTCTTTTCGCGTGCCCATGCCACGTTCCATACTATGCTGGCGTGATGATTTGGCCTGCCACGTCAACAAAAAATGGAAAAATATAAAGGCCACGTCAGATTCGTGATGGCAAATATGTAAGGGCGTTTCTAATTTTGGCTTTTGAATGTTGACCTTTGATAACGATGACAAAAAATTAAATATCTTAAGAATTTGATTTGAATTTTAAAAGGATTGATAAAATCTAGATTCTAAGTAGAATCTTGATGTAGTTGTTATCCAATTTTCCCCCTACCTTTTCCTGTTTTCCCATCCCTCACGGCAGACCACGATGAGCTGGAAGGGCCACCGGGAGCCCGGGTCCTTAAAGGGCGCTCCGCGAGCCCGCGACGAATGTCGAGGCGCCAGGGGGCCGCTAGTCAGGCACGACAGCCAGCGGGCCCGCTCCTCTTGAGGTGAAGACGAGGCGGCCGGAACGGAAAACCACCACCTCTGTCTTGGGATCGTGTCGTCGTCCGCACGGCGCTGCAGGCCTGCAGCTTTAAGAGGTAGTCGATTTGGTCGTGAACGACAGGTGAGGGATGAGGATTCGGTCCGTCGGCGGGCTTGATGGGCGGGAGGAGGTGGGGTCGGCGTGAGCGCAGTCGACAGGCGTCACGAGGTGGCGGGTGGGGGGAGGGGGAGGGGTGGGGTGGGGAGGGAGGGGTGGAGCAGGAGCACGCCGATCGTGCTCTTCTCCACCTCACCGGAGGGGTGGAGCAGGAGCCGGTTCATCGGCGCCTACCCGGGATCGGGCGACGGGGAGGTAGCATGAGCAGGCGTGCCAGAGACCGGAGTATGGCGCCACTAGACCTCTCCAGTGAGGTGGAGGAGAGCACGGCCGGCGTGAGATGGACCTTGGTGTACCGTAGGTAATTATCCAGAAATATAAAAGGTAAAATTGTCAAAACGTACGCAGAATCGCTTGAAAGGTAGTGGCGAGCCGATTCTAAGATTCTCATAATCCATGGTTGTGGATTCTAAAATCAGCGTCAAAATCCAATCGGTTTGGTGCCGCTCCGGATTGCAGATTTTGGATTCTCACGATCCGGGGGTGGGTCCAAACGATGCCTGAATTGGCACGACTCAAAATTTGTCAGCGTGACATCCGCCAACTATTATACCCTTTTACACCTTTGCTTGGAGTAAACTCCAAATCACCCCTAAACTGTACTTGGATCATCAAATTTCACACTTAACTAACAAATGATTAAAGATCAATACTACGTCCGTTTCAAATTATAAGTTGTTTTGACTTTTTTAGGTTCGTAATCTTTGTCATGCACCTAGATAAACGCTATGTCTAGATTTATAGCAAAATCTATGAACTTAGAAAACCCAAAAAGACCTATAATTTGGAACGGAGGTAGTACCACACTTTTTAGCTCGTCTAATTCAGGTACAATTTGATTTTACGAACAATTGAGTTAAAACCTCGCTGGGTTACCCTGTTTCTTGTGCACATAACAATAATGGCAACAATATACTTAAAGATGTCCCCCCCGGATGAGGCAGAGGTATCAGTTATTACCCTGTTCTTGTGCTGGGTTCAGGAGTTGCTGTGTTTCCTTCACAAGAGAAGGGAGAGACCTCTCAGGCTTGATCACCTCACGATCGTTCCCAACAAAAAGCATGCAGTCGTCAACCTCCGACATGGTTTCCAAAGCAGCGGTCAATGCTTCCTCCAAATTATGTCCATTGAAATGTTGGATGCAGCTGGGCTTGACTTGAACCATTGCTATAACCACCTGGCAGGTGAGCTTCACCACTCTCAAGCACTCAGCCGTGCTGTGCTTGCTTGCTTTTAGTATCTCCACGAGCTTCTCCTCCAGTGTTCCATCTTCATGGATGCCACGAGCGAAATCTTCTCTGCTGACCACATTTTCGTTGCACATCACCACGGCGAGGGATAACATGGCTGCCAACAATTTTCTTTCCTCGGATTGTTCTTCATTTCCCTGAGTGGGAGGCTGTGCACTGTCTTCCCCTGTGGCTGTATCTGCAGCTGTGCCCATTTTAGTAGATAGTATTTCATTACGCACCTGCAGCAACATAACAGTTTCATTACGCGATGTTTGATCTTTTGGGCTCCTTTCGCTTTCACCCACCTTCTCTGAGAATTGATGCAACACATACTTACTTCTATAGTCAAAGAAGGATGTCTCTTTTTTTTGTGTGTCTAAATTATTGAAAGGAGTCAATGAATTACTCGAACAAAATAATGCGAAAATGATGAAAACCCTTGTGATGAAAAACTATGGGCTCCAATCGATGATCTTCACTACAATAAAAAAGAGATTTTGGTGTTCTTGCCCCTATTATAAAGTTTAATTGTGATTTTGTCCTCTCTTTTTTAACTTTGTGATTTTACCCTTGTTAATTGAAATCGAAGTCACCATTTGCCCCCAGTCTTGACACCGTTGCTGCAAGCATCAATAGGAAAATAGGAAAAGAGGTTCCAGGATACGGGAAAAAGACTTATCTGCCCCTCGCCTTATCCTCGATCCCACGCTCAGTCAGTTCCTCTAAACCGTGTGGCACCATCGAGTGGCCTTTTCCCTTTGCTTGCTCTCGCATCAAATCAAACCGCAGGGAGGTGGTTGGCGGCGGCGCGTTGGTAAGCTGCGCGGCGGGCGCGAGGGGGCTCCCATGCGAAGGCTGTTCAGCGAGACAAAGGGCGCGCGACGTGCAGAGGAGCAGGCGCAAGGCAGCTCCCGCTTGAGCGCCGGTGGTGCTGGTGTTGACGCGCGGCTGCCCCGGCGAGTCCAGCATCTGTGTACGGAGTATGTAAGATCCGGTCTGCGCAAAATTTCGATCTGCTCTGCAGCGTCCCGCCTGTTCCTCTCCACTGTCAGAGTGACTCACAAATACGGAACACAAATCCGATAATCACATAATACTCGAACCACTGCACAAGCCTTCCAGGCGTACCAAACAGTCAAACACTACCCAGTATATACGTTTGAACTGTTGGCTGGAGGAAAATAATTCTACACGTACAGTACAGAAGTTAAGACATTAACTGCACTAAGAAAGTGGAAGTGGGAATAAGATCGAAAGCGAGGTAAAAGAAGAGATAGTGAGTTACTTTGATCATTAGATTTATCGCCTCTTGCTTGGAAAGTATTTCAGCAACATTAACACCTCTTGCAGTGCGAGCGGGAAGCAATCTGGCCAGTGATTCTCCTGTTTTCCCCCTCAGTCTGGTCGCTCTCTGTCTGTCTGCTTCTGCCACTACAGGATCGCCATGTTTCTCCTCAAGGAAGACGCTTCGCAGGGTCTTGAAAAGCTTCTTAAAATTCAGTTTTTTGAAAGAATCGTCAAACGCTAACTCTGTCAGGATCTCCAGGGCTTGCTCCAGGGCATTCTGATGCAATTGTTGGGCAATGTCACTGTCAGTCTCCATAATAGACATCAGATTGCTGACAGCTTCCTTGTTGCTTGCCAGCTCCTGGCGCAGCCTTGTGGCGCCATCTCCAGGACTGGTAAGTAGCCTGCTCACCACTGTGAGTGACTTGCTTAGCATTTCAACCATTGTGTCGTCCCGCTCATTGCTGTGAAAATAATGGCTACTCAGTGGGGATGTGATCTTAGAGCGCAGCCTTTGGTCTTTGCTTATCTCTGTACAGTTTCCATCATCTTGCGTGAACCTCTCAAGAATCAGCAGGCCTTGGTAAATCAGCTCCTTGGTTCCTCTAGATTCATAGGGAAATCTCCTCCACTCCTGTCTAGCTTTCTTCATATCCTGTCTAGCTTTCTTCATCTCCTCTCTAGCTTCCTTCCTCTCCTCTCTAGCTTTCTTCCTCTTCTTCCAGGCAGCTTCCATCCGTTGTCGAAAACGCTCCCAGAATTCCTCCATCCATTCACATAGAGTAGTTCTTTTTCTCTTGGTGGCTAACCCGGCAGGTGATGAACTGATTTGTTCATGTTCATGGTCAGTTTGGTTTTCGATGTCCATTGGCATGAGGTCATCATCTTGAGGTTGGGATGTCTGCGGTGGCCCATGTTGATCCTTTTTGTCAGGAAGTATCTGTCCATTGGGATTCTCCGACGGACAGGTAATTTTTGACTCACAATATTCTCTGCTGCTACCAACTAAGGAACAAATGCATTGTACTGTACCCGGGAAGTGTGTTACATTGAGGTCACTGGCAAGGTGTGCTACAATCTTTGCAGCTCGCTCTCTGTTCTCGATGTTATCTTTGCCTCTCAGACCAATCATGCCGATCAGATTCTGAATAGAACTCTTGGAAGATAGTAGCTCCTGTCTTACAGATTTCTCCTTATCAACGAGCTTGTCTAATAACCTTGCTCCCCATAGATGGTCATCTCCAGAGGCAGATTGGAGCAATTCAACACCGTATGTGATGAGGTTCCACTTTTTGGGCAGGGTCCCGTCCTTCCTTAACATCATTTGTGTTTCTGAATCGTACATACAAACTATATTTGAACCCCATTGTCCAAATCCACATTGTTTCTTCATCAGTAGTGCCACCCGCCTAACTAATCCTATTGAAATCCCTGTCAGACCCTTCCAGCACAAGACGCATAAACTCTGGAACATAACAAGAGCATAAAAGATGTCCAGTGCGGCGTTCAGTTTTGCCCTGTTGACAGTATCTCCAGCCGCATCACCGTAATCTCGTCGTACAAGACGCCACACTGAGATACCTATGATCACAAATTGCGAATTATCAAGGGCGATTGCAATACAAAAGAACAAAACCATCTTCGGTACTGACAGCATATACAGAATGATTTTAAGCTCCCTGTCATAGCCTTCATTGATCCATTGCTGTTGCCTGAGAATACGTATCATTTTTGGCTCTTCCACATAAATCCCTTTATCTAACTCATTGTCATAAATTTTCACCAACCTGTGTGATATGTTGGCCTGTTGTGTTAGCAAAGGAGGATGAACACAGTACGTATAAATATGAAAAGTAAAATTGAGGATATTCTGTTACATAAATTTTTGAGACTGAGCTGCTAGCAACCTACTAGCACAGAACGAAAAGCCGGAAAATCTAAGTCGAGATCTAGTTAGTCTATAGATAGTATTAGCAGTTTAACTCAATGGATAAGGGACTAAGCTTTCATAATAAGATCACAAATAGAATAGAATCGCTAGAACAACGGAAAGAGAGAGGCCAAAGGGAATTAGAGGAGGTGCTCTGCTGATGATGAGAAATTAACTTACTTGAATGCCATCATGAAGCTCAGTACAGTGAGAATCCAGAACTCCTTCTCCTTCAGCATGCTGGCGAAGCTGCCGAGGTGCACGACAGTGGACCACAACAATGCCAGCACGCCCATAGCGCTTGCAATGTTTCCAGTGCCCTTCCGGAGCTTCAGGACAGAATTGAGCAGCTCTTCCGGCCTTTTTCTGGCCGCCTCTTCCATGATATCCTCCATTTTCTGAACTCTGAAAAGAAACGCTAGCTTAGCATTTGAAGGGGGCTGTGCGATGGCTGGTTTGGCATCCGATCGAGATCTGCTCACTGCTCATGCCGGCCTGAGCAATATATAATACCCACTATCTTGAAAAGCTCCCGTTCTGGGTACGTTGCCTTAATTTAGTTCATGTTTGTCGCAAGTAGTTGCACATTTGGTTGGCAGCAGAGCGTCATTGTTTACCTCGGTTGCCAGCAGAGCAGACTGGTTGATTGTCTCACCCTTGGCCATAGAGCGCGGTGGTCTGCGTCTTTTCTTTATCTACGATCTACAAGACTTTCCATCTTTCCCAGCAGTTTTTTATAAGTGCCTAAGAGTGTTAAAATCCATTAGTATTTTTGCTTAATGACCAATAGAATTTTTTAGTATAATTACTAGCTTTCCCTTCAATTTTGGTAATTGACAACAATATAATCATCCCCACAACCTCATTGCCTACAGTTGTCTTAGTCAATAACCAAGTACACTAAAAACGGCTTGCCATTTGTGAGAAGAAACTGTCAGGAAAAAAATTAGTCTTGTAGTGGATATCTAGTCCTTGTAATCTAAAGCATAAAATCCATCCTTTTTTTTAGATCAGCATAAAATCCATCCTTTTGAGAATATAGATGCTTTTATGATTGTTCTAAATTAAGACTTATTTTTCCTTTGACCATGAATCGCAAAAGGATCGTAAAGATTGATAATGTAAAAGTTACGCTATCAGATTCATCGTGACACTAACCATCATAGCATCCAAGATTTTTATTTAAAATAAATTATTTTTAGGCTAGTTAAGATAGAAAGTTTGAGACTGTCCTAGAAATAATTATATATTCAGGGTCAGAGGTAGTTTAATGTAGTAGTGGTTAGACCCGATCATTTGTTGGGTCGGGTCAGGTTTTTTCATTCGAGTCAAATTTTTTAGTGTGTGCCTTGCCAGAGCCAACCATTGGGTCGGACTTTTTGGCCCGCGCCCGACCCATCACATAGTCAGATCGGTTCGTGTCAAACTTGCGTTTTTATGTGTAATCTTTAACTAGATTCGGTCGAGTTTTTCTTTCAGATTTGGGTAAAAAAATTTGCCCTACATCCAACCTATCATATGGTTGGGTTGAGTCGGTCGATTTTTTTTTCCCGGGAGGGTCGGATCGGGCATCCTATGATTAGGTCCAATAGTGGCAGCATGTGAAGCTTTAACTGCAGAGCACGGCGCGCTACTGTCGCGTGACTCGTGTCGGCGGCGAAGGGAAATCAACGAGCTGGTGGCTGGGCTGCACGGCTGCCGGCAAGCAAGGCCGGCTCGAGTGCTGGTATTGAAGCAAAGCAAGCAAATAAAAGGGTGACTCGTCCCAGTTTGACGTAGCCGATGGCTTCGGTTCAGCGGCAACAGTTCTGGACTCATAACTGGCTTCGATCAGCTTCGTCGCGGCAACAGATTATCGATACCTACCAAGTACCAACCATAAATAAATAAGAATACTGCCCACTCACCGTAGGCAATAATGCAGCTGACGACCAATAAGGGCCTACGGTGGTGGAGCCGTGGAGGACGACGGCCGGGCCGCCAGAGTCAAGTCGTCGCTCCCCACTACATCAGGCGGATAACATCAAAGAATAGAAACATGAGACAAAACACACTACTGTTGTTAGTATCATTGGTCACCTCTTAACCTTGCTCTCTATTATAAATGCCCACGAGTTTGGCACGACGCGGCACGGCACGACACGACACGAAAGGACCGTGCCGGCACTACGTGTCGCGGAGGAGGTACAACACGAGTGCGGCGTCCATTTTTCGTGTCGTGTCGTGTCGGCATGAGGGTATGGCCACGGCCCAACGTACCGTCCGTGCCCGTGCCAGCCCACAGCACAGCTCGCCCGATGCACATCGTCGCCAGGTCGGGGCGGAGGAAGAAGGGGACGGGGAGCAGCAGTGGCCGACGTGGTCGAGGCGGAGGTACAAGGACGTTCTCTGTCGAGACGACATGATCTAACTTGTGATTGTAGATCGAGATTGTTTTAAAGGGGTCCCTGTCCAGCGTTATATACTGGTGAGCAGGGTTACACGATGAAAAGAGAGAAATCCTAGTTGAATACGAGTAAAAACATGTACATATCTCGCATATGCGAGTACTTTTCATATATAAACGAGATATGTACATGTGACGCTAGTCAAAAGAGCACTCAAACTTCAAGACGCAATAAGAAACAAAACAAACCAATTCAAACTATAGGAATAACGGTTCCAACATGTCCGAACGATGTAGAAGATGTTGTAAATTATTGGCAATGTAGCAGGTATACCAAGATGACAACGACTACAAAGTCTTACGTACACATGCATAGTTGCACGGATACACCATATATATATAGTTCCGTAAATGTTCAGTTCAGTCACCGATTACATGCCCTCCCTTTTTCTGTCATTGGGTTCAACTTTAAGATTCGTGCAGCTACAGTACTCTGCTGATGTCAGCGTGCTGTGGCCGATGACGTGTGCCGGAGACGCCGCGCAGGGGTGGCGCCGTGGCGGGCGGCGGAGCAGGCCGGGGCGGGAGGTGGGCGGTTGCCGGCGGCCTTATTGATTTAGGGTTGCCGCGAGGGGAGGGGGGGGGGGGGGGGGGGTAGGGGTCGGCGGCGGCCTCCAATCCCCGACGGACTTCGAGGTATGTCCGGCGGCGGAGGCCGGCCCGGCGGTGGTGGTGGGTTGTGGGCGGCGAGGGCGCCGCCGGCCGGGTGGTAGTGGATGCCCGATGGGTGGTGCCAGCCGGCAGCGAGGGCGAGCGCGGCGCCGGTTTTAGGGAGGGGCGGGGGTGGTGGCGCGATGGGAGGTGGCCAGAGCGGCGAGGCGCGAGAGGCGACAACGGCGAGGCTCTGCAGCGACGGAGGTTGAAGAAGGTCGACGTGGTGCTGACGTCAGCACCACGTCAGCGCAGAAAGAGGGGGCATGTAACGCGTGACTGAATTGATCCGGGTCATATATAGTTCATACATACATATTACAGACAAAATTAGCTTATTAAAGACCCGACACACTTCCGGTGCCGTTGATAGTCTTCGATCAGGTGCATATTACACCTTCGTATTGTTACGGTACCTGAAATCCATACATACTCCTAGTGTAGTAGCAAAGCTTTCAAACATGTGGCACAACTCCTTGACCTTGCTTCACTACCGGAAAACTTCACATTAGTCCATGCACTTTAGTGCAGGTCACGCCAGGAGCCGGTACTAATGCACTTTAGTACCGGCTAGTAAGAACAGTGCCCACGGAGACACTTTAGTACTGGTCAAGGGCACCGTCCGGTACTAAACGACTACATTTAGTACCGGCTGTTATTATTGGCCGGTTCTAAATAAGCGTGCCACTTTAGTACGGGCCCATAACACCGGCCGATACTAAATGTTGCATTTTATTACCGGCCGGTGTCACCGACCGGTACCAACACGACTCCGCTGAAAATAATCTATGAGCACAACCACAGCGCGCTGCCCTTATCTGTCCCCACATCTTGCTGGCCTCTTCTTCCATATCCCTTCACTCCTCAAGCTCTTCTTCCTTCTCTTCTCTAGCTCTTTACTCTCCCTTCTCTCCCTCTCTTGAGCAGGCACGTGGGTGGGCAGGCGACGCCTGGCTGCAGCGACTCGCGCAGACGCGGCCTCACAGCGTCGGTGGTGAGCGTGGCCCCGCAGCGGTGGAGGGCGCTCAACATCCGGAGCCTGCAGCGGCAAAGGCCTCTCGACGGCCGGAAGCAGGGGGTCCCCACGGCGGCAGAGGGATCTCAGCGGCCGGAGGCGGGGGGACACGGGGGCGCCGCCGGTGAGCGCGGAGGTGGACTTCCCCGGCCGCGGGCGGGGGTCCTGTGGCCGACCCCGACGGGCGGCGAGCCTAAGCGTTGGCGCAGGCAGACGGCCCCAGGCTGGCTGCGGCAAGCGGCACCCCTAGCCTCGGTGAAAAAAAAGAACCAGAGACGATGATCGAGTCCATTATATTTGATTATTTTTTATTCATTTCTGAATCTTTTAATTGGTGTTTGTTAAGATATAAATCCAAGAACACATTGTATGTATGTGTGTGTTTCATGTTGCTTCTTGTGTATATATGTTGTTTGCTCTTGTGTATGTGTGAATTGGTTAGAGAAGCAGCTTCTTGAGAAGCTGGAGCAGGTCGCGGAGAGCAAGCTGGATCGCGGGGCAGCTCGCTAGGCTGGCGGATAGTTTAGTACCGGTGGGCAGGTACTAAATAGCGCCGTTTAGTACCGGTCAGTCTGACCAGTACTAAATGATGTGCACATTAGTGCTGTCCATTTAGTACCAGCTGGGTTGACCGGTACTAACATTCTATATGACTGGTACTGATATACCTTTTTCCAGTTGTGCTTCCAGTGACTGATAGGTCAAAAGTTACCTTCGGCTTTGTCATTGCTGTCGCTGACTCGAATAGCCACTTCACAAAAGAATCTTCATGATCAGATCCTCTAAAGTTTCGGATTTCTATTTCTTAGAGGCAAGCAAAACACAAATTCTTCAGTTTGCTAGTTTGTTTGTTGCTCACAAATACAACCTGTTCGACATACAGTTCCTGTCACAAACACAACATATCAACATGTCAAGATCAAATAATAGGAATCTTCATGATCAGATCCTCTGAAGTTTCGGATTTCTACCTCTTGGAGGCAAGCAAAACACAGATTCTTCAGTTTGCTAGTTTGTTTGTTGCTCACAAATACAACCTGTTCGACATACAGTTCCTGTCACAAACACAACATATCAACATGTCAAGATCAAATAATAATGTTGGATACCAGTATAGCACCCACCACACAAGCTGTGGTACGGTGCAATCTATATGTACTCTTCTTGGAACTACAGAACAAAACAACAGGATATCTTTACTTCTAGGTTAGAAGAACCTTCCAATTCCAGAACTAGCATTCTTGTACCAATACACTTCTGGAGATCATGGAATGCGCCGGCCCCAAGGGCATGCCCATTTGAATCCACAATCAGGTGTAGAATTGCCAGGTCAGGGATTGAGCACGTTCATTTCTTCCATCATGTATTGAAAGATGTTTATCATCTGTATGTCCATACAAAATCAGAACAAAAAAAGGGAAATAAGTGTGTGTGTGTGTGTCTAAGTGTTCGAGAGTGTGTGTGTGTGGTGCACATCCCCTTCTAAGTGTTCGAGTGTGTGTGTGGGTGTGTGTGTGGTGCACATCCCCTTCTAAGTGTTAGAGTGTGTGTGGTTGATGCACATGATGTTTGGCACCCTTATCCTTTTCTTAACATATGTTTAGCATCTTTTGAAAATATGATTTCTTTAGCCCCTAATTAAGTTGCTACTTCATATATGTACTCAAACCAGCCCACCTTATCCCTTTGGATTCAATGGAATAGATCATTGTGGCCTCATAACATCTTATTAGCTAGCACAAGAAACTATTTCCAAATATATATGTATACCATCTCCAAAAGCTCAACGAAGAATTAAAAATTGAGATAGCCATATATAATAATATAATTCAAATAGAACAACAACAGGATCAAGAAGCATGATCAAACACATACTAAGCTAAGATAAGCTATAGCCGGGTATAGTTAAGCCCTCTAGTGGTTTTGCAATTAGACATAAACATATTTGTTATACAGGACCATAATAAGTTAGTAACAACATAACTTAAGGGCTTAACATATCCACAAGTTCATACATTCGTACATGATACTTGACAACACAAACATTTCATTGTTCTTAGTTCATAAGAGGACACATGATAAATTAAACAAACAACACAATCTGATGAGGACATCGCCATGCTGGACATGTACGTGCTACAGGCTTCCCCAAGTTACAACTCGTATTCAATTCAGCCGCCACGTTCAGTTCGGATTTAGCCGACACCCTTGCACGATTTTGGCAATATTTGGCTCATACGACATCGAAACGAGGCGTCTAAGGATGCGTTGGAAAGAGGACGACGGCATCGTCGTTTTGGTACTGGTCCTAGCTCCAGAAGGTTCGTGGATCACGTTGTGTGACCATAACAAGGTGCTGTGTCACTTGTTTTGGGCCTTTTTCAGGCTTTGTATCGTGTCAGTCCTTCAGCCCAAGTTGAGGACGCCCCCTGGCGTGCCCCAACCCTAAGTCGTCCCTAGGCTAATAAACTCAGCAGCCGCCATTGCTTAGCATTGGATTTTGCTTAGATTATTCTGTCTGAGACAGTGTCGCCGTTCATCGGTTTGTGAAACCCCAACTTGTGTGCTTAATCATTCATCTGCAGTTGTCACCATTATTGAGTGCTGCATTCTTACGAGTTGTTGCTTGTGTTCTTCGTTTCGCAGGTAGGGATTAGCCTTCTTGCTTGTGACTACGGTTGATAACCAGAAGAGTCGTTGTGCTAAGATTGCAGGGTTTGAGTTTGCTGACTTGAAGCCGGATCGGTGTGTCGTGCTCCGCCCAAAACGAGTTATCCTTCCCCTGACGGAAGATCGGGCACCCTAGTTCCCATCAAGTGGTAATCAGAGACTCAGGTATTACCGTCAGACTTACCCTAGTTTCGTTTTGTTCCATTGTCCTTTTACTCCAGAAAATAGCCAAAAAAGATTCTGATGTCCTACAACCCTTGTTTAGCCTTTGCAATTTCATTTCAGATTCGCTTTGTTGAGTTTGTGTCTGTGGTCGAGTCTGTTGCTGGTTTAGGTTGTGTCCATCGTCGTAGTTCAATCGCCCATCGCTGTTCTTTGTTTCCGCCGCTGTCCCATCCACCATTACCAGATCACATGTCGTGCCACCACATTACTCGACTTGCCCTCGCTAGCCGCCTTGTGTGAACTCTCGCCGTGCAAGCCCTAGATAGGTTGCGACCTACCTTGTGTTCATCGCCTTATCGCTGCATTTACCAGTGAAGTTTTGCCCTAGCCGCCGCCGCGCTATATGCCGAGTTGTACCTTCTCAAAACATAACTTGAGGTACCTTCCATAAAACGGGCATAACTTTTCGCTTGGTGCTCTGTTTTGGCTGAAACCTTTACAGGAGCTTGGCAACGAAAAGTTGCACATACGATTAACCCACTTCGTCGGTCAGGCCACTCTCAAAATAATAAAAAAATCGGGAAGAAAATTAAAAAATTGGTTTTCTGTCTAGACAGCTTTTCAGTGAATCTGTTTGATTTTCTGAAGACCATATATGATCCCTGTTTCAGGTGAAACTTGGTGTGGTTCCTATTCTGGTTATCATAGTAACATGATGCATGAATAAGACGATTTTGGGGAGCAATTCCTGATTGGCAATGAGGACGTACAATGGGCGACGCGGTCGTGTGATGCCAATTAATGGTGAGCTCCTCAAGGAGTTGATCCATTCCGCAATCCCAGGATGCTAGGGAAGGGGTGGTTTTGCTTTAAAAGGTGCATGCCAATGCCGGAGAGCCGCTCATTAAGATCACGGGTGACATTAAGGATGATACTGTAGTCCAGACATGCTCTCCCAATATCACCAAGGCCATCTACCACGCTCTTAACATCGGTAGTACTTGGTCATGGAAAGGTTCCCTTGGGCAAAATTGCGGACTTCCGCGGCTTGGCATCATGTTCCATCACTGTCTTTAGGTTGTGGTGCGTGGGACGGCAGCAGCATGCTCACGAAACCGCGCGCATCCTTGATCCAAGGCAGCATGGCCAGCTGTGTGCAGCAGCCGCATCCTGTTCCTGGCCGTTCCTCATGCGTGCAACAGAGACCAGGAATCAATCTACCAGTCGAGAGGTGAGAAATCAATTCGAGTCTTTTGTTGTCCATATTATTAGTAAGTTTCCCACCCGAAATAAATCTCGATCTCCCAATATTATTAGTAAGTTTCCTGGCCTCTTCTTCCTTATCCTTTCACTCCTCAAGCTCTTCTTCCTTCTCTCCTCTAGCTCTTTCCTCTCCGGCCTTCTCTCCCTCTCTTGAGCAGGCACACGGGTGGGCAGGCGGTGATTGGCCACAGTGACGCGCGCAGACGCGGCCTCACAGCGGCAGTGGCGAGCGCGGCCATGCAGCGGTGGAGGGCCCTCGGTAGCCGGAGCTCGCGGCGGCGAAGGCCTCTCGGCGGCCAAAAGCAGGGGGCCCGTGGCGGCAGAGGGATCTCGGCGGCCGGAGGCTAGGAGACACGGGGGCCGCCGCCAGTGAGCGCGGAGCTGGGCCACCCCAGCCGCGGGCGGGTGTCCCGTGGCCGACCTCGGCGGGCGGCGAGCGAGCCTAAGCGTTGGCGCGGGCGGACGGCCCCAGGTAGGCTGCAGCAAGCGGCACCCCCAGCCTCGGTAAACAAGAAGAACCAGAGACAATGAGTCCGTTAGATTTGATCTTTTCTTGTATTCATTTCTGAATCTTGTAATTGATGTCTGTTCAGATATAAATCCAAGAACATATTGTATGTATGTGTGTGTTTCATGTTACTTCTTGTGTATATATGTTGTTTGCTCTGGTGTATGTGTGATTTGGTTGGAGAAGCAGCTTCTTGAGAAGCAAGAGCAGGATGCGGAGAGCAAGCTGGAGCGCGGGGTAGCTCGCTAGGCTGGCGGACAGTTTAGTACCGGTCAGCCGGTACTAAATAGCGCCGTTTAGTACCGGTACTAAATGATGTGCACATTAGTGCTGCCCATTTAGTAACGGCTGTGCTGACCGGTACTAACGTTCTATATGACTGGTAGTGATATACCTTTTTCCAGTTGTGCTTTCAGTGACTAATACATCAAAAGTTACCTTCAGCTTTGTCATTGCTGTCGCTAAATCGAATAGCCGCTTCACAAAAGAATCGTCATGATCAGATCCTCTAAAGTTTCGGATTACTTCTTGGAGGCAAGCAAAACACAAATTCTTCAGGTTGCTAGTTTGTTTGTTGCTCACAAATACAACTTGTTCGACATGCCGTTCCTGACACAAACACAACATATCAACATGTCAAGATCAAATAATAATGTTGGATACCAGTATAGCACCCACCACACAAGCTGTGGTATGGTGCAATCTATATGTACTCTTCTTGGAACTAGAGAGAGTATTGGATAACAAACAACAGGATATCTTTACTTCTAGGTCGGAAGAACCTTTCAATTCCAGAACTAGCTTTCTTGTACCAATACACATCTGGAGAACATGGAATGCGCCAGCCCCAAAGGCATGCCCATTTGAATCCACAATCAGGTGTAGAATTGCCAGGTCAGGTATCAAGCACGTTCATTTCTTTCATCAAGTATTGAAAGATGTTTATCATCTGTATGTCCATACGAAATCAGAACAAAAAAAGGGAAATAAGTGTGTGTGTGTGTGGTGCACATCCCCCTTCAGAGTGTTGAGTGTGTGTGGGGTACACATCCCCCTTCTAATTAAGTGTTGGAGTGTGTGTGTGGTTGGTGCACATGTTTGGCACCCTTATCCTTTTCTTAGCATATGTTTAGCATCTTTTGAAAATATGATTTATTTAGCCCCTAATTATGTTGCTACTTCCTATATTTACTCAAACCAGCCCACCTTATCCCTTTGGATTCAATGGAATAGATCATTGTGGCCTCACAACATCTTATTAGCTAGGACCAAAAACTATTTCCAAATATATATGCATACCATCTCCAAAAGCTCGACGAAGAATAAAAAAATTGAGATTGTCATATATAATAATATAATTCAAATAGAACAACACAGGATCAAGAAGCATGATCAAACACATACTAAGCTAAGATAAGCTATAGCCGGGTACAGTTAAGCCCTCTAGTGGTTTTGCAATTAGACATAAACATATTTGTTATACAGGACCATAATAAGTTAATAACAACATAACTTAAGGGCTTAACATATCCACACGGTCATAAATTCGTACACGATACTTGACAACACAAGCATTTCTTTGTTCTTAGTTCATAAGAGGACACATGACAAATTAAACAAGCAACACAATCAAACATATAACTAGCTTTTTTAGCAATAACTATACCCGGCACCTATCTCTGGCTGTAACAGCTGTAGCTCGAGATTTGAAACATTATTCTAAATATACATATACTTCCAATAGAAGATGAAGATGAAAGAGGGGAACTCACCGGCAGATATACCAGCATTAGCTTAAGAGTTTCAACGGCCTGAAACTGCTGCAACAACTGCACAGTAGTACGATTGTACATCAAGCCATGCTGTCCATATACACAAAGAATGCCAACTTTTCCCAGCGAAGGAGATGTCGCATATACACAAAGAATGCCAACTCACAAAGAATATTTCCACTCGAGAGACTCCAGTCGAGGGACCGAAATGGTCGCAACGGGGTCATCGAGGAGGCAGCGTACCATGCTTAGCTCCCTGAGATCTGGCGTGTCAACGATGAGCTGCCAGAGGCCATGGAAGCTCCATTTCCAGAAGGGTTTGGGAGCGCACGGTGAGCCTTTAATTTCCAGCCCATGGGTGTGGTTGAGCTTGAAATGCTGCAAGCACGGGCACTGCGTGGCGATGGCGTCGCATTCCAGCCGGAAGCTGGTGAGCCGGGCGAACACGCTGGGCGGCGGCATGGCGAGGCCGAGATGCCCGAGGCGGAGACAGATGCCCGTGGCGTCCTCGAAGCACGGCAGCTCAACGAAGCCGCCCCCATGCGCCGCGGCGGAGAGGCGGCGGCGTCGTCCTCTTGATCTAAGTCAGCAGCGGCGGCGAGGGCGTCGTCGTCGTACTCTTCCTCGATCCGCCGCTGCCACCGGCGGGATTATCTCGTGGACGACGAGGCTGAAGTGGCCCGAGACGCGCGCGGCGACGGCTGGGAGCCAGATCGCGAGGGAGTCCGGAGTCAGGGTCGGCGCCGGCGCCGGCGCGGTCCCAGATCGACCTGGTGGAAGCGGAGGCGCACCTGGTGGCCGGCGAGGGCGTCGCGGAAGCGGCTGGTCTCGGCGGGGAGGAAAGGGAGGCGGAGCTCCGGGAGGAGCGACCACACGCGGCGCCACCGCCGGGAGACGAGGCTGCTCCGGACGGGCGAGGACGTCGTCGGGGATCGGAGCGCGCTCTCGCCGGCGGCGGACGAGGAGATGATCGATCTCGCCGCCGCTGGGGCCCGTGGCGTACTGCAGGTGGGGACTGGACTCTGGAGTGGTTGGGAATTTTTTTTCCCTGCGCAGCGTTTAGGTTTAATAGTGGTAGTGAAGCCATCACTGCCGTTCGATATACACCTCTCCAACGCGCGCTGATCTGATTGGTAGGGGGCTGTGTGGAGTTGCCATGCGCTCTGCTTGTGAGGAAGGCTGCTACCATGGATACTTTGTTGCATCATGGTGCGTGATTCTACGTCGAGGGTTTCATGGTCATTTCTCCAATTCCGGTTTGTGTTATGCTATTTATAGTAAATGTTATGGAAGCATTAGCCGATGTTGTCCCCGTCGTACCTTTTTCATAACTGCTATCAATGAGCTATCTATTTGTCTTTGGTAAGTACTAGACGACACACCACAACAATTATTTATAGGGCCGGAACATGATGCAGGAATAAGGCGATTTGGGGGAGTGAGTAGTTTCTGATTGGCAATGAGGATTGAGGACAGTGGATGATGTGGTCGTCTGATGCCAATTAATGGTGAAATCCTCAAGGAGCCGATCCATTCCGCAATCCCAAGATGTTGGGGAAGGGGGCGGCCGTGCTTTGAAAGGTGCATGCCCATGCCAGAGAGCCACACATTGAGGCCACGGGTGACATTTTCCATGATTCCTTCTCTGAACTCTGAATGATATGAAACGCTAGCTTGCAATGGAGGAAGCTGATTGGCTAGTTTGTCTTTGGCGATGTGATCAGCCGGTCCTAATTCACAGCTTGTATGCATCAAGGTTTACTTTACCGGTAGAAAAAATTTACCAGAGGTCATCGATAAACGGGTTTATTAATTTATCAGTTTTATTGGAAATGTTTCGGTCTATCGGATTACTTTTCGATCAAAATTTGACAAAACTTTTGGCTAAATTTCTTCAAACAATTAAGCAATTGTCTCTAAATCATTTAATATAGAAAACTACATGTAATAATAGATAAGTAAGATAATATAACGCTTTTATTTGGGTCAACCAGTAAACTCCAGGCGAATTCAACTAAAATTTGTAATTACGGCGATAAAAAAGATTCTACTAGACCTTGCTGATAAACGGATTTATCGGGTTCCTCGATTTTTTATCGCTGATAAATTTTCCCTTGGTAGGCATCCAGGGATTCAGACAAACAGTGATACATAGCGGATTTGAGACCAGGGCAGAATCGAAGATGGGCCCAGCGTCGCCTCTGCCAGCACGCAACGAAGCATTCATGTATGACGCCAAGAAGCATTCATGGAACAAACAAAGAATCCGCACTTATTTGGAGACAGCAAAGCGGAGAACCAACCAAGGATCCCGTTAATTTTGAGGCGTTCTGATCACACTTACAGCTAGAAGAACGCTTAGGAGTACAAGGCAGTGTAGCAAGAGCTGGTTCCTCTCAGGGAATAAAAAAAAACACGAACTAGGAGCCAGTAAAAAGGTTTGTCCCGATGAACTTTCTATTTTTCTTAGCATTCTTCTTTGATGTGACATGATTATCATGTTCCCCAAGTCATCAAATCATCAGTTTATGATCTGTCATTAGTATTTTTCACTGTCATGTAGCAGATGCCACTCCGCACAACATTTCAGCATCTGGTTGCTGGATTCCGCGGCTACCAACATGTAAAAAAGAACAATGCAGCACGTTCGTCCAAGATAGGAACAAAGCAATGCTTGTCTCCCAAAAAAAGTAAAAGGAGTGTTGATGCAATGTCTATTGCAATAGATAATGCTATTCACGCAAAGTCACAACTACTGAAACTAATGAAAAGCGTCCAACCTCGAGAGAGTTGAGTCGTGGTGAGACGTACAGTGTGATGCCAATCTTCAGAGGACGGACTACGGAGAAGCACATCCATGTATTCAAACAAGTGCAAAATTTTAGGGCAGGCTGCCCACATTACAAACAACAGGAGCCACTGAAAGATTGCTTTATCAAATTCAAAACTCTTACTGCACATTTCTTATATACAATGGAAAAAAGTAAAGAGCGCCTTCAGTGTGCAGATGAAAGCAACGCACAAACCGTGATACTAAAAAAAGCAAAATAATGCATGCACCACAAGAATTGGGGCTGTTGATCGAATACATCACTTGGATGGCATGATTGCATTATAGAAGGAAATGGAAATCTTAGTTCTCAAGCAAAAGAATAACAATCACGTTTTTATTTTCACAAAAGAAGAAGGTCCAGAGATAAAAGTCCTTGATACAAACAAGTGCATGCCAATAGTATTCCTAACGATCGATGTCCCCCTCTTCCTATTCTGTCTCTAGGAGTTCCCGTGCTTCCTTCACAAGAGAGGCGAGAGATCTGGCAGGCTTGACCACCTCAATATCATTCCCAGCAGTAAACAACATGCAGTCATCAACCTCCGACATGGTTTCCAAAGCCTCGGCCAGTATTCCCTCCAAATTATGCTCATTGAAACGTTGGATGCAGCTGGGCTTCACTCGAATCATAGCTACCACCACCTGGCATGTAAGCTTCACTACCTTCAAGCACTCAGCCGTGCAGTGCTTGTTTGCATTTAGTATCTCCTTGAGCTTCTTCGCCAGCATTTCGTCTGCAGGGGTGGCACGGGCGAAATCTTCTCTGCTGATAAAATCTCTGTTGCATATCGCCACGGCGAGGGATAACATGGATGCCATTGATTTTGTTTCCTCAGATTGCTTCTCGATTCCTCGAATGAGAATATGTAAATGGGAAGCAACAAACACAGTTGTTTTCATTTTACTTGGTAATATCTTACCGAGTGCCTGCAACAACATAATTTAACGGAGGATCAGCAATGTCATAATTAACCATAGCATATAATACACGACACAGATTCATGCAGCTCATCTCTAATCTGTACATAAATTATTTGAAAGAACTCAACTAATTGTATTGGACAAATTAAAATCAAAATCGCTCATTGGGATTCCGTATGTACATCTAATTAGTAGCATCTAGTAATATGGTTAACAAAATGTCATATGGTTTGAGTCGGAACGGATACTAATGTTGTAATAAATGCATTTGAACTCTTGGGGAAAATATCTCTACACTACAGAAGTAAGAGAACTAACTGACTTTGAAAACTTAGGGATAAAATCAAAACCCATGCAGAGGCAGGGTAGCGAGTTACCTCAGTCGGTAGGTTTTCAATTTTTGTTAAAGCCTTTTTGGCTGCATCTGCATTCGTTCCCGTTTTACTAGATAGTATTTGATCGTGCTCCTACAACAACAGAATTTGACACAAAGGATCAACATTCTTATAAATTGTACATGATACAAAATGATGCAACTGAAGGATTCCGTTTTATCTGCACATAAGTTATTGAAAGGAGTTAATGAATTACTCGAACAACTTAAGATGGCCCCATGTAGTTTCGTATGTGATAATATTACAGCTATAAACTATCTTACAAAAGGGATCGACATATAAATTATTCTTGTAATGCAAGTGTCCATTGGCAGCTAAGATGGGCATCAATTAACGACAAAATTTCTTAGCAAAAAGGACATATAATTTAGATCCAAAGGGATACTGATGTTGATCCACTAAATGCATTTGAGGTGTTATGGAAAATATTTATTCAGTTTAGGCATACATGAATTTACTGACATATAAGAAACTGGGGAATGAGATCAAAAGCAATTCAGAGAAGAGGTAACGAGTTACCTCAGTCACTAGGTTTTTCGTTTCTCTAGCAGCCCTTATGGCCACATCTGCAAAATTTCCCATTTTACTAGATAATATTTGATCGAGCACCTGCAACAACATAATTTCAGCAATCTTATAATTGTATTATACATGATACAGATTGATGTAACCCATCCCTAGTAGAAGAAATATGTCGTTTTATCTATACATAGTTTACTGAAAGGAGTTAGTGAATAACTTGAACAAATTAAAATGGGCCCTTGTCATTCTATTTGTATATATCTATATAATGCAACTATGCAAGCAAGTACCTGTAAGCAGCTACGATGGATATTGATGACACAATTTCCTAGAAAAATAATAATATTACAATCGTAAATTATCTTACTACAGTGACATACTTTGGATCAGAAGGAATACTAATGTTGACCCACTAAATATGTTTGACTGTTAGGGGGAATATTCTACACTATAAAAGTTACAGAAATTTAGTGGAAGATGAGAAACTGGGGCCAAGATCAAAAGTGAGATGCAGAGGTAGCAAGTTACCTCAAACACTTGATTTTTCTTTTGTATAACAATCATTTTGATTGCATCTGCAGTTTTTCTCATTTTATAAGATAATATTTGATCTAGCACCTGCAACAACATAATTTTAACACAGGGCTCAGCAATCTTATAACCGTATTGTACTTAATACATGATAAATTATTGAAAGGAGTTAAAGAGTTACTTGAAGGAAAAAAAGATGCCACTTGTGTATATCTATCTAATGCTAGCCCCAATTGCTCCCTCTATCTCAACACGTAAGATGTTTTGGTTTTTTTTATCTTATGTCAAACATCTCTAAATGTGACTAAGTTTGTAGAAAATGCATCAACATCTATAGCACTAATTTAGTTTCATTAAATCTGTCATGAAATATGCATTAGTTCATTTATTTGGTATTGTAAATGTCAGTATACTTTTCTATAGACAATATCAGGAAGTTTGACTTAGGGAAAAACTAAAACACATTACATTTTAAAATGGAGGCAATAGCAGCCAAGGTAATGAACATGCCTAGAAAAAATAATATTACAATTATGAACCACTCTCACTTTTTTATAATATTTAGGTAAGTTGGTAAGATAATATGTTAAAAACAAAAGGTGTATCTTTCTAAAATGGAGTGTAAATTGGATAATAAGGATATTAATTTTCACCCACACAGATCCACTATATACGTATGAACCGTGTGGGGAAATATTTCTACACTAGAGAAGTAAAAGAAATTAAGTGAAAATTTGTGCGACGGAGAGGCAAAGGTAGCGAGTTACCTTGGTCAATAGGTCGATCGCCTCTTGCTTGGAAAGTTTATCGGCAACATTAACATCTGTTGTTGCGCGAATGGAAAGCAGTCTGGCGAGCGCTTCCCCTGCTCTCCACCTCAGTCCGGTGGCCTTGTATTCTCTTTCTGCTTGTGCCAGTTCCGCTATAGTCCTGTCAGCCACGTCTGCCTTAGTACCGTAGGCCACGTCCCCTGCAGTATTGTTATTGTTGGCCTGTATCAGGGCCTTTAAAAGCCTTTTGAAATCCAGTTGTTTGAAAGAATCATCAAAGGCTAATTCTGTCAGGATCTCCAGGGCTTGTTCATGCAGTTCTTTGGCACCTTCACCGTCAGGCTCCAAAATAGCCATCAGATTACTGATAGCTTCCGTGTTACTTGCCAGCTCCTGGCGCAGCCTTGTGGCGCCATCTCCAGGACTGCTAAGTAGCCTGCTCACCACTGTTAGTGACTTGTTTAGCATTTCAACCATTGTTTTGTCCCGTGCATTGCTGACGAAGTCATGGTTGCTCAGTGGCGATGTAAGTTTAGAGAGCAACGGCTGGTGCCTGCTAATCTCCGTGCAGTTTTCTTCGTCATGTGTGAGCCTCTCAAGAATCTGCAGGCCTTGAGAAATCAGCTCCTTGGCTCCTCTAGATTCATAGGGAATTCCTCGCCTGCCCTCTAACTCTTTCCTGCCAGCTTCCAATCCTCTTGAAATGCCTCATAGCACTCTCTGATAAATTCCCATACTGAAGTTATTCCTATTCTCTTGGCTAACCTGGCAGATGAACTAATGACCTGTTTGTGTTCATGGCCATCAGTTTGGTCTTCGATGGGCACAGCCATGTAGGCATCATCTTTATGATGGGATGTTTCCAGTGAACTATGCTGATCCCTTTTATCAGGAAATCTCTTTTGAGGACTCTCCGATTGATGACATGTAACTTGTGGCTCAAAATATTGCTTGCAGCTGCTTGTTTCAAGTAGGGAACAAATGCATTGTACAGCACCCGGGAAGTCTGCTATATTGACGTTAGTGGCAAGATGAGCCATAATGCTTACGGCACGCTCTCTGCTCTCGATGTTACCAGTTGTGCCTCTCTGACCCATCATGTGTGTCAGATTCTGAATAGAGATCCTTGAAGACAGTAGCTGCTGTCTTACAGATGCATCATCCTTATCAAAGAGCTTGTCTAATACCCTTGCTCCCCATCGATGGTCGTCCTCCGATGCAGATCGGAGCAACCCAACAGCGTATGTGATCAAGTCCCAGTTGCAGGGCAGCTTCCCGTCCTTCTTTAACTCCCTTCTTGTTTCTGAATAGTACGCTACAACTGCTTGATAACCCCAGTCTTCCTCAAGCCCAGAGTGTTTGTTCGCCAGAAGCCGCATGTCGTATTCCCTATAGTAAATAGCTAAATAGTAGAGGTTGAATAAACTTTGCAACAGAACTAGAGCATAGAAGATGTCCAGTGCAGCATTCAGTTTTGCTCTGTCTGCGATATCTCCACCGGCATCGCCATAATCTCGCCGTGCAAGACGCCACACTGAGACTCCCAGGCCGGCTCACAAATGGCGAAAACAGATGGTGGCATACAACACAAACGGCAAAGATCCCCTTCACTAGCTGCATTGTACGCAGCATGATTATAGTCTTGTGCGCCTTGATCCACTCCTGTTGCCGGATCATCTGCATTATAGTGTGCTCGTCCACAAAAATCCCTCTTGTGCCAGCCTTAGCCTCGATGACAAAAGTTTCCATGATCCTGTAGGTGCAATATGACAAGCGAGTAAAATTCACAAATTAATTAAAACATGATTAATTATATTGCTAAGGCGGTGGGTACGTGAAACTAAAGGGATAGGAGTAGATGGGGAAGATAGGTAGATTGGAACGAAACCGGCCTCAATGACAACATAAAGGTCAGGGCGGTGAGAACCCTGAACTCCTTGGCTGGGTAGATCGTGGACGAAGCCGCCGAGGAGCACGATGGTGGACCAAAACATGCTATTGACCCCAGAGCTCTTGCAATGAACGCTGTGACAGCCCGAAGCCTCAAGTAGCGATTGATCAACAGCTTTTCCGGCCTTGGGATCCTCTTCTCTTCCATGATTCCGTTCCGCCTTTTGATTCTGTGTGCAGTGTTCTCAACTCTGTATCTCTGATCAAGGGAATTAATGGGAATGGGATTGACCGACGATCTGGCCGGTTCACTGCAATTTGTTAGCGAATCCCTAAACTTGTGCTTTCGGTTGTTTCATGCACGGGCTCACGATCGACATGTGTGTGGACGACGTTGGTCCTTGTCACGATCGTGGGTAGCTTGCGGCGTCCGAGTGTTGTGCGTGAACGCGGCGTGCGTGAGAAGCGCGCGCTTTCTCACTCATGCGCTCCTTCCTCACTTTTAGTTGTGAGATCAAGAGCAAATTAAGGGCACGTTTGAATGGGGTACAGATTATAAGAATCAAGATAAGAATCTGGATTATGGATTATAAATAGCTGGTTTGTTTGGATTCTTATTCTTATCTATATAACCTATATAGATGCACCCGTCATTAACTATATTTCTCTTAGCATACAAGCTATCCACGTCATATAGGAACCCACTACATCAGACGCCATGTCACCATCTACTAGGACCATCTATTTATGTCTTCCATCGATTTTCTATGACTAATATATAGCATCCATGCATACAACTTATTAATCTTTGCGAGTACCACGCTACAAAATTCCCACAGTAGAAATACACAGAAGATCAATGATTTAGAGTCGCCTTAGTATTTATACTTTCAAATTTTAACTTAAAATTTTGTTTAAAAATCTCCGCAGCAACGCGTGGGGTATCACCTAATTTCTTAAATTATAACGGTGGTTGGGGTGTTATTAATTGTGCCTATAATCTCAAAACAGTATGAATTATTAGTATTATTATTATTAAATGGTCACGAGAAGAGGGCCGTCAGAGTGGTAGAATGAAATCAATGAGAAAGGAAGAGAGGAGAGCAGAACATCAATAATCGTCAAATTAAAACTAGCCTCATATAGTATGTTACCATATATGTTCTTCACAAAGATGTTTTCTTTTTTTAAAGGACATTTGGTTGGACAGTACGTATTACATGATTTAGAAGCACATAATATACAAATTTTGCAAACCATTCCAATCACAACCATGTGGGGAATAACAAAGGACCCATATATCAAGGGCTCTTCTCCGGTTAAAACATTCTATAGCACCAAATTGATTGAAAAAAATACAGTATTCCAGGAAAATGGATGGCAAATGTCAAGACGCTGCAAGAAAGTGACTGATCAAGGCTGGGAACAAACAGTATAGCCTACTGATGAACGGAATCAGATCTACACATGAAGCATGTGAAAGGGGTCGATCGGTTATCGACAGATCATGTACTTGCTTGGCATATAGAAGGCTAAGTGACCCATTGAATATGTTCCGAGGCACGAAATCAAACCGTGCACCCATGGAAGCCCTCTTTTCGATCTTGAGCAGCTTATGTTGCTTTTCAATCCACTCTTTGCTAACGTTTCCATCTTCTAACTCAAGCCTCATCGACTCCAGCAACCTTGCATTCGATACAAAGAACTTGGCGATTTTAACATGTGACATCTTGCCTCGATAATTTGTGAACACAACCTTCTTGACACGAATGTCAAGGCCTCCTACAAGATTCCTGTCTCTATAATGACACCACACGTCTGCTCTCCCTGCCTGCAATGTTTGAAAAAGTAAAATAAACATAGAGAAGGTAGTCAGGTACGGTGTCAGCTGTTAGCTAGTCACCTCTATGTATAACGTCTCCATGCGAGGAGAGCATTTCATTAAGTCAATAACCTCATCCAAACTAGGGTCCATGCATGGATAAAGCTAAAACCTTCACACCGCACACCAAATCCATGCTAACCGCAGGTGGTATCTGATGAGCAGAATTATCAGAAAAAAAGGACGCGATTGAAGAAGGTGAAAGTAACAATTAATGATGACGGATCTGACGGCACCTGGAAATTTGTGTTGCCAAACCGGAGCCGTGGGAAGTGACCATAGAGTGGCCCTAGAACATCCAATCTCGGCGCGTAGATTACCGAGAGCTGCGTCCCTATACCCGCAAATGTTGCAGGGAGCCGGGGCTCATGTGAGCCCCGATAAACTCCGCCCCCATTGACAGGTGGGCCCAGCGCCGCCGGCGCTCCCGCCGCCTTAGGGCTCCGGGTTTGGGGTGGGGCGGCGTTGCCAGCTGTAGAAGAAGGTTTGGGGGCGGCCACCGGCCCGGAGGAGGTGGCGGGCGGCGGGGCGGAGGGCCGGCGGCGAAGGCGCCGCCGGCCGGGCGGTGGAGGACGGCGGTTGGGCCGGCACCGGCGGCGGGGGAGAAGAATACGTTTATTAGCGTGCGGGCGGGCGACGGGCGGCGGCGGAGGCGGCGGTGGCCGCCGGAGCCGGGGGCGGCGCCGGCGGCGGGGGCTTGGACCCCACCTGGCAGTGGTGGCGGCGAAATTCGGGGCTCACGAGAGCCCCGACTCACAACATCGGTGTTGTCCCTGTACCCCCCATGCGTACGAAAGGCAGTAATCTTTCCAGACACGGGGCATCCTCGATGATGAGGTGCCGGAGTGTCCCTGCAACCAGAACTCACACCAAGGCTTCTTAAGGCCAGGTGATCTGACGTGGAATCGAGGACAGCCATTGGTGTCGTGCAGCAACAAGCTCTCCAGTACAGGGCAATTGGCTAGCAAGGAATCCAGAGAGCTCTGCGAGATCGTGACATTGCAAAGGGTCAGCTGCTTGAGATGCGGCAAGTGAAGCTCATGAGCGTCCTCGTCGGAAAAGCCGCAGCCGCCGAAGCTGGCGACCCGGAGGGTGGAGGAGAAGCGGCGCGCCGACGCCGGTAGCGGAGGCGTCGGCGGTGGGAATTTCCAATACGCATCGCTGAGGTGGAACTCGATGTTCAAACTTGGAGGAGAGCACCTGCGTGCGGGCGCCCTCCTTGGTCGGGAGGAAGGAGACGATGTTGCCCAGGACGGCGTCAGGGAGGCTGCTGATGTGGTCCACTTCTTCCAGCATCCTCTTCTTGGCTCTCGTGACCACAACCATGGCGGCGCGGCGGCGATCGATCAAGGGGGAATTGATCTGAAGTTCGGAACGGGACCAGAGGCGTCGAGCGCTACACGATAGGAAGACTGCCACGTATATTAGTTGCCGGCGCGTGGGCTTTTATGCACAAGTTCTTGGCCCCATTCCTTTTTTTTTTTTTTTTTTTTTTTTTTGCCCACCGCAGCAATCTGATATCGACTATTTGCCACCGTTTAGCTTGCTGATTTGCCAAAACCATTCAACAAAGTCTGGTGTGCACATAAAAAATAGAATAAAATTTTGAACCATTATTTCCGGCCGGGCGGCCCGTGGGTTCTCATAAAAATGGCACAACAAGAAGATACGTCGCATTCTATTTGGAAAATGTTGGTAATTTATGGGATTGGAAGAGTATACGGAATTACTGATGGGTTATTCGAAATAAATAAACCTGACTTTTGGTCATGCGCACCAATCTAATCAAAGAAGAGCAATTAAACTATGCAAGAAACAAAACGAACCAATTCTGACTTTAGGAATAAAATGGTTCCAATACATATGTTCGAACGATAAACTAGCAGCGACTCATGTCCGCATGCAGAGTGTAGCAGGTATACCAAGATATATGAGAACGACTACAAAGTCTTACACATGCATAGTTGCACGGATACACATCGTCATACATAATTGATACATTACAGACAGAAGCCTATTAAAGACCGGACACTCCGGTGCCCTAGATAATCTTTGATCAGGTGGTGCATATTACACCTTGGTATGGTTACGATACCTGAAGTCCATGCATACTCCCGGTGTAGTAACGATACTTTCAAACATATGGCACAACTCTCTGGCCTTGCTTTCAGTGACTGATACGTCAAAAGTTACCTTCAGCTTTCTCATTGCTGTGGCTGACTCGAATAGCCGCTTCACAACAGAATCTTCATGATCAGATCCTCTGAAGTTCCGGATTTCTACTTCTTGGAGGCGAGCAAACAAAAATTCCTCAGTTTGCCAGTTCGTTTGTTGCTCACAAATACACCCTGTTCCACATGCATTTGGCTCCTGGCACAAACACAACATATCAACATATCAAGATCAACTAATAATGTTGGATACCAGTAGTACTTTTTTTGTCACTAGCGAGAGTATATATTGGATAACAGACAACAAGATATCTTTACCTCTAGGTCAAAAGAACCAGACAATTCCAGAATTAGCTTTCTTATACGAGTAGACATCTTGAGAACATGGAATGTGCCGGCCCCAAAGGCATGTCCATTTGGATCCACCATCAGGTGCAGAATTGCCAGGTCAGGGAGCACGTTCATTTCTTCCATCAAGTATTGGAAGATATTTATCTCCTGTGTGTCCATAAAAAAGGAACAATAAATAATAAAAAATTGAGATAGTCATAATACTAATATCATTCTAATAATAAACATTTGACAAACAGACAACACGATCAAGAAGAATGAATTGACACATACTCCCTCCGTCTCAGGATATAAGGCACGCACGTAAATCAAAATTCAAACTTTGAAAACTTTGACCTACGATTAAGCTTGTATAATAAAAACTTTGTCTTGCAACAATAATATAATTGTATTCATATTTAAAAGTACTTTCATATGACTATAATTTTGTTGGTACAAGTATTATATTATAAAAGATATTAAGAGTCAAATCTTATTATTGAAGACCGTGCCAAGTTTGACCGCGCCTTATATCCTGAGACGGAGGGAGTACTAAGCTAAAATAAGCTATAGCTGGCTATATAATTACAGCGATGCCCTTTAGTGGTTTTGAAATTAGACATAAACATATTTGTTATAGGACCATAACAGTCGTCACAGAAGAGAGCAAAACAGGACTATAACAGCATAATTAACTTTAACTAGTGCTTAACATATCCACAAGTTCGACCAAGACTATAACAACATAACTTAAGTGTTTAACACATCCACAAGTTCATATATAGTTCAAAGTTCATACAATACTTGACAACACAAACAGTTCTTAGTTCACAACAGGACACTTGACAAACAAGGCAACACAATCAAACACATGAGGTTCAGTCACTTGTGCTGCTCTAGCAAAGAGCAGCTAATAATAGCATCTCAGGAATATTGTAGCGGCAAAATGCAAATAACTTTATTATATGGCCACACACAGCAGCTATTTCTGGCTATATATAGAGACAACTATAGCAGTATAGCTGGAGATTTAAAACATTATTCTAAATAAACATGTGTACAATCTCCAAAAGCTTGACAAATTAAAGAATAAAAAATTTAGATAGTCATAATAATAAATTCAAATGGAAGATGAGAAGGAAGGGGAAACAAACTCACCGGCAGATATCCCAGCATTAGCTTAAGAGTTTCGATGGCCCGAAACCGCTGTAAGAACTGCACAGTAGTACGATTGTATGATAAGTCATGTAGTCCATACACGAAAAATGCCAACTTTCCCAGGGACCGGAGATGCGGCATCTCGCCAAGCTCCACAGACTCATCTATCTCCCCAGCCGAATATTTCCACTCGAGCGACTCCAGCCGAGGGGCAGTAATGACGGCAATCGGGTCATCGTCGAGGAGGCAGCGCGAAACGATTAGCTCCCTGAGCTCCGGCGTGTCGACGATGAGCTCCCAGACGCCTTGGAGCTCCTCGAGCTCCATCTTCAGAAGTGTTTTGGAGCTCACGGTGAGCGTGTACATCCTAAGGCTGTGGCAGAGCCTGAAGTGCTGCAAGCACGGGCACCGCGAGGCGATGGTGTCTTCGAGCTCGGACGGGTCGTCGAACCAGACGCATTCCAGCCGGAGGCTGACGAGCCGGGCGAACACGCCGGTGGCCGGTGGCGGCACGGCGAGGCCGAGATGCCCTAGGCGGATCATGATGCCGGTGGCGTCCTGGAAGCAGGGCAGGTCGACGATGCCGTCCCGTCCTTCCTCCGCCGCCGGCGAGATCTGGTTTACGACGAGGGCGAAGTTGCCGGAGACGCGCGCGGCGGCGGCAGGCAGCCAGATCGACATGGACTTGGGGTCGGCGGCGCCGCCGCCGGTGCTGAGGACCTGGAGGAAGCGGAGGCGCACCTGGTGGGCGGCGAGGGCGTCGCGGAAGCGGATGGGGTCGCCGGGGAGGGAAGGGACGCGGAGCTCCGGGAGGAGCGACCACACGCGGCGCCACCGCTGGGAGACGAGGCTGGTGCGGACGGCGTCGGGGGTGCCGAGCGGGCGGAGGATCTGGGCGAGGAGGTCGTCGGGTAGCGCGCTCAGGCGGTCCACGCCCGCCGCGGAGCCGGAGACCGCGGCGGCGATCTGGCCGCCGCCGCCGCCGGGCTCCATGGGGAATTGGGGATGGGGGTAGGTGAGGAGAGGACTGGAGGATTTTTTGCTTTCTGCACTTGTCGTCAGTGTGTTTAGGGTTAGCTCTGGGGCTCACTGCTAGTTCGATCGAAGGTGCCTGAGATATCACTGGCCGTTCGTTACCTCTCCAACGGCGTTGATCTGATTGGTGGTGGACTATGGAGTTTGCCACATGCTGCTTGTAAAGAAGGCTACACCATGGGATGGCCTTTGGTTGCATGCATGGCGATTCTACGTCAGGGGTCTCATGGTCATTTCTCTAGTCCCGACTTGCTATGTGTACTTGTGTAGTGAGTACTACGTTTCTCGCAACTATCTATACTATAAGGATCGAAGAGAATTGATGCATCAACGAACCAAAAGTGGCGGCTTAAGGAAAGCGTGACCGAACGAAGGAAAAGGCTTAAGGAAAAAAGGTTTTTCCGATTTTCCTTTTTCTCATCTCATCTCACCGCATCAGCTCGCCAACGGCGACAGCGGCGCCGATCGTCTAGACGAAGACGACGACGACAACCCCGTCGAGATGAGGTTTAGCTTGCTCGACCAGGACGGGAACCCCGTGCCCAAGCACACCCGATCCAAGTCTAGACGAAGATGTCGAGGAATCTGGATGCCTCAAGGACGATCGCATCACCATCAGATGCGACATCAAGCTCAGCAGAAATTACAACGAGGACGTCGTCGATGGTGATGATGACGACGACGGCGCCGCCGCAGCTGCCCCAGCGCGTGTTGTCGTGCCGCCGTCCGACCTGCACGAGCACCTGGGCGGCCTGCTGCGAAGGGAGCACGGGACAACCGACGTCATGATCGACGCTGGCGGTGGCGTGACGTACGGCGCGCACGGGTCGTTGCTCGCAGCAAGGTCGCCGGTCTTCGCGGCAGAACTCGCCGCCGCGAGAAGAAGTCCGGCAGCGGCAGCGTCCGTGGCCCCATAATAATAAAGGTTGAGGGCGTAGAGCCTAGGGTGGTGAAGGCGATGCTCCACTTCATCTACACCAACACGCTGCTGCCGGAGATGGCGGCGGAGCAGGAGGAGGAGGCGGTGGCAATGGCCCGGGTCTTGCTCGCCGCCGCGGCGAGGTACAAGCTGGAGAGGCTGAAGCTCATGTGCGAGGAGATGTTATGCGATCGCATCGGCATCGACACGGTGGCCGGCAATCTTGCAGTGGCGAGGCAGCATGGCTGCCAAGCGCTCGCGGCCATGTGCATGGAGTTCATTGCTCGGCCTGGGAATCTTATAGCGGTTACGGAGACCCAAGAATTCCACAAGATAAAGGCTAGCTGCCCCGGGCTCTTCATAGACCTGCTCATGAAGAAGTTGGCCTGAGCAAACCATGCACTTGTTTTTCTTTCTTTTATTCACGACAAGACTTGTTATATGCATGGCAATAATGCTTTGCAAAGATCAATATCTAAACTGTAGTCTTTTGGCACGAAGATACCTATTTATATTGTTAGGCGTCGTCACTTGTGGGTGTAGATTTTTTTTAAAAAGACTCTATCAATTCAAATAAGAATTTTATCGTGGCCTACTCAGAAGTTCTATGCTGATTTTGTTGATGATAATTGATATCAGCCAATGATCTAGGTTTTGTTTGCCATCTCCGTCAGCGCACTTTTGTTTGCCGTGTGCGTGTTTGGCCCACGGCGAAGCTTTGCCGTGTGCCCGATAGTTGGCCCACGGCAAAGAGGCCCTTTACCGGCCAAACTTTGCCGTGAGCTCTTTGCCGTGGGCGGCCCACGGCAAAGCCTTTGCCGTGTGCCTCTGGCCCACGGCAATGGCCCAGAATCCGGTAGTGAATCTTAAAAATTATGCTGCTGTTTTTTTTTTCTTTCATGACGCATCGTAATCCGTTGTTTTGATAGTTGATATAAATTTTTTGTAGAGACTACTAATGCTTTTCGGAGATCAACAAATATAATAGTTTTTTTTGGCACGAAGGTTCCTAATTATTAGGTTTTGTTTGGCGACAATTGTGGCGGAGATCAATCAGTCAATAAGTAAAAAAAACAAAAATTGCCACATGAAGATTCGCGATCGTTAGGCGTCACTTGTGGTGGAGAGTTCTGTGTTTCCCTATTACTCCGTATCTCTTTGACTTACTCCCTCCGTTTTTTATGAGATGTCACATAAGGTTTGTCCTAAATCCAACTTGCTCAACTTTGAGCACATTTATAAAGAAATACAAACTATATATACTATTAAATATATGCAGTGTCAAAATATATTCCATGATGAATCTATAGTATAAAGGACGACGAAATTTTCATACCAAATCTTATGGGTTACTCTTACCCCTCCAACACCGTCGGATTTTATGATGACGATCGAACGCTCTAGATTAATCTAAATAGTCTAAGTTGACTACATTTAGTAATTTTTAAAACACGTGCTTGTGGCATGTGCCCTTCTGCTAGTTAATAGTCAAGAGTCATGAAAGCATTCTCCTGTTGTCGCATTCTCTAGTGTTGTCCCCTCTCACACGCGCCGTACCTTTACGTCCACATTATTATTCTCTCATTTATTCTGTTCTTTTTGACCCATGGCCTACCAAAAATAAAACAGGAGCTAAACTTAAGTCGATCGGCACCACATGATCCTTCACTTATATAAAGTTCCCTTTTTGTATCATCCCGATTCACGGGTTTTTTATGTTGGCTAATGCTTTGAAGCCATCCCATTCCTATTGTAGCACGACTTGTGTTCATTTTTTTTTGTTTTTGCGATCATCCATCATGATAAGCCTACAAACTATGAGAGCTTTTGTCGAAAGAGTAGTGAGGAGAAGATCCTTCACGGAACAACCAATAAGGTCAAATTTCGTAGGACAATTGTTGTATAAAAGATAAATAAACTAGCGAAGAAAAATAATTTTTTTCTTAAGATATGCTGAAATAAAAATATTATTAAGGAAAGTGAAGGAGTAGGATCGATCTTCAGTGCCACTAAACTAAATGTAACGTGAAGTAAACTTCTATTGCTGACAACAATTGTAGAACGAGAGGGATACTATGGAGAGGCTGTGTAGGGAGCCAGGATGTATGCCGGAGGAAAAAGGTGATGGTGGCGATGAGCACAGAGGGCGACGTGTCCGGTGCCCCTGGTGATGAGCTCCTCAAGGATGTGGTGGACGGAATGTCCTTTCTCTAGTAGTGTAGGGGTATGAACATATGCATTTAGCATTATTGGAGCATGATAATTCATGCATGTGGCTCACTTCGTATCCTAGTATCCTTGCTCCTTGGTAGTGATGATGATAGATGATCTCACGTGCATCTGATATCCTGCAAGCACAAACCAACAAAGCCACTGACTTTGCTACCATTTTGTCAGACTTAGAATTTAGATTATAGAATTATACAGAATTGCCAATGATATAAAGCGAATGACATCACTGTTAACACTTAACACTCCCAGTCTCCCACTAATCATTCGGATAAGCTTTGTTTCTGTGCCTCATCGATCCTGCACCCTGCAAAGTCCAACTTGATTGGACTATATGTTTGATAGGTTGCCTAAAGTTTCAATGTTTTTATGGGGAAGGAGTATTGTTTTTAATTTGCTTCAATGTTTTTACGGGGAAGGAGTATTGTTTTTAATTTGCATATACTGACTGTGCTATATGAAAAGAACATATGTGCACAATGCAGAAAAATCATAATCATGAGGAAAGGATTAATTGAAAGGAAGTTGCTTGAACTCATCATTCATGGGAGACCGCTGTTTACACAAAAGATCCAGTATAGTTCAGTGACACATACAAGACAGGCATACACGAGGTCAGCATACTGCATCGCACAAATCTCGTAATCTAACTGAAATAACATGCTCCCAGACGTTGAACCAACGCAATGCTGTGGCTGGATATTCAGAGAGGAACACTGAACAGGGATAAATATGTGGCTGGATAATTGGAGCTCGATTGATCTGGAATACTCAGCTTCTGCGGAAGCTACTAGGTTCATATTCTCTTCCTTCTGTTCTCAAGAATTAATCCCCAGCGGACAATACATCGAGACTTAAAACAGGCTTAGGCTAGCACTCTCTACACTCTACAGTCATGTTCCTGCAGAGGATGACAGTGTGGCTACACATACGACCCTGAAGCGACTAGTCACCAGCAACGAAGCTGTGAAACCCTGGTTATTTATCTTTGGTCAATTTGGTTAGTTGCATCCTAGGTATAGTAGCTTTGATTAGTCAGTGCATCGATAAACTACTAGATTTTCTGCTTCTCTGAGCAATATATGATTAGTCATATTTGTTTTGATCCGTGAAGTAATATCTTAGTGTGTTTCTTCCATTTGTATTGAAATAATAATTTTGTTTGATTCCATATTGTACATCCAAACTAGACCCAATGGGGTGAAGAGCCCCACGGTTTTTCATTAAGCGGAAGAAACCACTTCCAGGTCTTTAAAAAATCCTCGAACCCCGGCAAGCCGGCGAGAGGATTTTTTTTTAAACCAGCCCCCGTAAATTCACTCCAGTGTGGAAACGAATCCGGGCCAACTAGCAGCAACCAAGCGACCGAACAAATCGACCACCAGGTGCGACACCAACGTGCATACGCGGGCGCTCGAACGCTGGCGGGAGCGCTCCCACAGAGCGGGCCTCCGCCGAGCGCTGCTGACCAACTGGTCACAGGCTCGTTCGCATTGTACATCCAAACAACATCTTGAATTTAATTCTTAGGAAATGTTTGTATGTGCAGTTGTGCACCCAAACAAGAAAATTTGATCTGAATAAAGTTCTGAACAAAATCCTATTCATCAAGAAATCAATTGCTGGAATTCAATTGCCAGAATCAGTTTCAGTGCTTGGTTCCAAATAGGCACGGAAAGTTATTTCAATATCAGGTCAAATCTGAAATTTAGCAATCTGAACCGAAAGCTCCCAATATTTTCAGTCATAAGCATCCGAATCTTACTTCAAGCTCCCAATATTTCCAGTCATAAGTGTCCACTTTGTTTTGCCACTTGGGCTCAACTAACCTTTTTTCACTTGAAGCTTTTTATGCACTTGAAGCACCCATGCTTGGTCCCCCTCCTCTAGACGCTGCTACTGCTCTCAATACTGTAGAAATACAAAATATTGAAAATGGCATCAGCTTGTTTGAGAACCAATTTCTCCTCAATGAATATTTGCTTCTAAGTTATAACCAGACACAAAACAAATGAATTATTCGCTTACAAAACAGGCAAGCAACATTAGTTTTTTATGGAAAGCTCTGTTAGGCAATAACCAGACTTGATCAATATAAGAGAATTTGGACTGAACACTATTATATTTGTTAAGTACAAATAGAATGATCTATATTTCTTTATTATCAAATGAAAATAACAGATCATGGATTCTAATATATGCACTGTAGAAGCACATGCATGTTATGGCTTTAAAAAGGAAAAGAAATAAAGATCTCTCCTGCCAGCTACACCTTGTCTGTTAAATACACTCATCCATATTTCTATTTTTAAGTGATTGTATATCATAAAGAAGAAATGTAAATGATTAAAGATTGTCTGGAGGTTTTTGTTTTTATTATATGGAGTAGAAACACATGTCAGTAATGTCTTAAATGGGGTGGGGTAAATGTTTTGCCCCTAAAGAGTGTCAAATTGGGGCAAATATTTACCCCTCAATCCAAACACCCCAATGGAGAAAATTTGTTAGGGGAAAATGAAAGAGGCAAAACATTTGCCTTGGGTAAATATTTACCCCCCCCCCCCCCCCCCCACCATCCAAACATGGCCTAAATTCAGACCAGATAATAAGATCACATACGTCATCCGTCTATATTCTATAACAGTTGAAAGAGATAAATAAATCTCTATATAGGTCAGGACATTCAAAAAGAAAATCTTTATATAGGTCAGAGTAATTAACACTGTTCTTGTAAGAAATTATGATATTCTGCTTTCATAAGCTAATCTTAATCACAAATAAGCACATCTCTACTGGATTAAAGATAGGCATGGCATATGAGGTTAATTAGTACCTGGGGTGTGGAAGCTCATGTATGGAAAAATGGTGGAGCCACCCCAGACTGGGCGTACCTTCTTGACCCAATTGGACTTTATATCAATTCTGAAATGTCCAGAATAATTCTCTATAAAAAAAGAAACCAACGCCATGCGCGAAGCCAACCACATGAGTAGGGTCTATCAGAATCACCATCTCTCGACCATATATAGGCAGAGATTGAAATCACGCACGGTGGCGAATCCTAGGCGGCTATCCTCCGTAGCCATGAGCAGAATGCGCTGCTCCGAAAAGTCAGCAGGTGGCAGGTGAATCATATGCATCTCCCTTGTGCCGACATTGTACTTGAGGATTCTGGTCTTACTCCGAAGCATGAAGTAGAGTGCATTGCCCACCAAAATAGCAGGCTAAGGCATTTAGCGGGAGGAGGTGTCGACACGCTCCAGGCCGGAGGAGGTGCGGAGGAAGTGGGCGATGGTGAACGGCTGGCCGCTGTAGAAGCTTGCAGTGTCGCGGAAGTCAAAGTCGATGTTGCAGGAGAAGCCGAGCATGGAGGGCGCGTGGCGGAAGCGGGGGTCGGCGATGAGGCGGCACCAGCGCCTGCAGACAAGGGCAGCGCGGGCGAGGGTGGTTGTGGGGTCGGCAGGGTGGATGCGGCAGAAAATCTCCTCGATGAGCTCGTCCAGTAGCTCAGTCGCCGGCGCCATCCTGCTTGACGGCGGCGGCGGCTGCGCGTGGAGGGTTTTGCCGTACGTTTTGGCTGGAAATTGGAAAGCGAACAAGGACCAAGGAAAGGGGATCGATTTCAAATTTTCAATGCAACGAGGCCAGGTGGGTCTCTGCCAGTGGGTCCATGGACTACTCCTGCTCGCTTCCGTTTTTCTCTACCCCAGAAATTAACATAAAGGCCCATAGACTATTCAGATCAATTGAGCATACCATAATTCGAAGATTTTATTTTGAGAAGTCGCCACTTCATATTAATTATGCAGATTGGTCGGAAGATTAAAGACCGTACCTGTGGTGGGAGTCTTCTGATGCTTGCATGTTCATAAGTTTCTTGAGGTACAGAGTTGAGAGGTTTTTTGAGGGTTGTCAATAAACTTCTTATTATTTATTAAAATTTTAGTTGCTTTATCAATGTTTTGTTGTTTCATGCCATTGGCATCTATATTAAAGTACAAAACGGCTACGGTACTGGTCTAACTGAGACTTGTGCTGTTGCCGCTCGACGACCATTGTGTAATGTATGATAAGGAAACGCTTAAATGGACATTAAGAATCAAGCTATATTTAATAAAATCTTATAATCCATGTAAAGGCGCCATGGTCGATCAGAATAATAATATTATTTGAGTCTTATTCAGCTTTCCTGTAGGACTCATTTCTCACATAAATTTTTTGTGTGTCATTAGAACCCATCGGCTACAAATGAATCTCTGGATCAAGAGGCTTGGTTCAGCAATGGAGATGTAGATTGGATTGTATCTCACCATTCCGTAGAACCGAGTTGCAAGTGTGGAGGGATGTTTGGTCTTGAAGGGCTTGCAAAGGATACAGTAGTCCAATCTACATGTTTAGTTCATAATTAGTCTGAGACTATGTTTAGTTCCATTTTGCAAAATTTTTGTGAAGCGAAAAATACCATTTAAGAGTAGTAAACGCGAACTAATAATAAAACTAATTACAGATCTGGCTTATAGATCGCGAGATGAATCTAATGAAAGTAATTAGAGGGTAATTAAACCATATTAGCGGATGGTTACTGTAGCACCAATGTTCAAATTATGGATTAAGTAGGCTCATTAGATTCGTCTTGCGAAATACATTTCATCCATGTAATTGGTTCTTTTTTCGTCTATATTTAATACTTCATGCATGTAAGAATCCCATTTTGCAAACTTTTCATTTTGCAAAATGGAAGGAACTAAACAGAGCCTGAGAATGTAATCTACTACACAAATATATTTTTTGTTCAATTATTTATGATTTTGTTATGCAACTTACTGTTTGATCTTTGATGTTGAACATCATTAGTCTAGTTGGACATCATATGATATTTTTTACTGCACTTGATCATCTCATCTGCAGTTCAAAATGTTGAACCTGCATGCTGAGATTATTGCGGAAGCAGCCGGCAATCAGAGAGTTGTGATTGGCCTGGTAAGAGATACTCCCTCCGATTTAGTATTAGAAGTCGTTTTGGACAAGGTTTGAGTCAAACATTGGAAATATAAATCATGAATAACATTTAAGTCGTTGAGTTTGAAAATGTGAAAATCATATAAATAGATTGGTCTTGAAAATTACTTTCATAAAAATATACATATATAACTTTTAACAAATATTTTTATAGAAAAGAGAAGTCAAAGTTTTGCTTTGGTGACCGTGTTGCTGTCCTAAACGACTTCTAATACTGATCCGGAGGGAGTATGTAGTCATCAGTACAATCAATTTAGGCTCCTTTAAATGTGTGGGCACATAAATTTTTCTTGATGCAACTAGGGGAATTATTATGAAGAAAAAACTCCCTTGACGCGAGATTGAGTCGAGAACCGACCCGGCCGGAGAGGCGGCTGGAGTCCGAGTCGAATCCCTGGCTGCTCTGGGTGGGTACAAAACGCGGCGCCCCTGGCCCTGCCTCCACCATCGAAACAAACCAACAACCCGGTCGACGAGAGGGATCCATATATTCAGGGTTTAGCAGCTAATAGGGCGGCGGGCTAGGGTTTCCGCCGCCGCCGCCGCAATGGCCACCTACAACTTCGACCTGCTCGATCTCGCGGACGGCGAGTCCGGGGAAGCCGCGGTGTCCGTCGTCGTCGGCAAGAAGAAGACCGACGCCTCCGCCGCCAAGCCCGCCGCCGCCGCCGAGCCCACCGCCCAGGAGAAGTCCAAGGACTTCTACTACACCAAGCTGCAGCACGACCAAGGTACATACCCCACCCCGCCGCTAATCATCCGATCCGGCCGCCTTGTCTGGATTTAATTAGATGATCGTTCGCGCTTGCCTGACTGGCTGGTTGTTGCCATCTCTCTTTCATTGCATGTATGTCTTGGTTGGGTGGACGATCGATTCATATGTTATGAATAATGATTGAGCTGTAGTATTAGTTATGTGTTCGTAACTAATTCCGATCTTGTTGGATTTAATTTATATCTCCTGCATTGTACTCGCGTGATTATTCTTGGCGTTAGTTACCTTTATGCCGAGATCTAGCTTGTTGGATTAAAGCTGGGTTATCTTGATGCCCTTGTTACTGGGCTGATACGCTTTGTTATCTTATGGTTATAATATCAATGATGTTACGTGTGTGTACTGAGTTATTGGTTTTCATATATGGCACGCTTTGATACACGTCTCACCTCTCCTTGCTTGGATGCCAGGTGTAAGATTATGCCAGAAAGAGCTGACAAGGTTGAGGGATGTTCTGAGAAAACTGAGGGGGGAGGAAACAAAATTGATGAAGGAGCAACCAGCCAATTGTGAAGCTCGTCTTGAGGAGCTGTCGGATGAGCAACGGAAACTGAGGCTGGCGCAGAGCAAACTGTGCGAGCAGTTTCTGGAATTGATGCTGCAGAAAGAAGCCTTTTATAAGGACAACAGGATGACTCTTTCATCGGATGACTGCAAAGACACCAAACTAGTGCACGATGAAGGTACGTACTCGCCACACGCGCTTCTCCCCTTGCTGTCTTCCGCACCCCTGGATTAGATCAATGAGCTGCTATTCTGGCTGCATGACTGGTTGTTGCGATCTCGCGTGTCCTGGTTAACTTATTACTTACGTGGCCAGGTGTCACTTCATCCGTTATTATTATTTGTTGTTATGATCTGTTTGTCAATCGTTGTGTTACAATTCCTCTTGGAATCATAGTTTCAAGATTCATTCTGAATTTAAATTTCAAGGCTAGTTAAGTTATACAATTCCTATTTCCGATCTATTTCGATTAAATCTACCATCGACTCACCCCACTATGTTCTTGTTGGATGCCAGGTGTAAGATTATGTCAGCTAGAGCAGAGAAAGTTGAGGCAGGCTAAGAGAAAACTGAGGGTGGAGGAAACAGAGTTGAGGGTACCAGGGAATGAAGCCCGTCTCAAGGATTTGTCAGATGAGCAGCAGAAACTGACACAAGAACAGAGAAAACTTGAGCAGCAAGAAGTGAAATTGGTAGAGCAGAAAAGAGCCTTTTATAAGAAGCATAAGATTCCTTTGGAGGACGACGAGGAGGAGAAGCCCACCAGCAGTTTTCATGATGCCAATGCAGATTCTGGCAGCAACCATGGTGAGAAGAAGCCATCCTCTGATGCTAGTACCCAGCCTGAGCACAAGCTGTCCTCTGATGCTAGGACTGAAGCGGGTACAAATGCTGATCATAACGCTGTGCCTGCTTCCGAATCGGAAAAGTCTGCAGGGTATGTTCTAATACTCCATTGTAAAAGTTAATCATATGATTTCAGCATCTTGAAGTTCTTTATACTTATCAATTTTGTTATGCATTATTATTGCCACTTTGTTAGGGGCGCTCACAATGGGCAAGGTGCCCCCACTGGAACCAGGAACCCTTCCCGACAAAAGGAGAATATCAATGGCTCTGAGAAGAGGAAGAAGAAAATTGCTAAGAAAAACAGTGGCAATGAGCAGGAGAAGGATAAGAAGCAGGATTCTAAGGTAGATGGTTCAAAGAACCAGGCTGATCAGCAACCACCGCCAGTGTATCCCAAGGAAGAGGAGAAAAAGGTAAAGCCTCGCTGAATAGCCGTGCAATTTCTTTCGGTTCTTGTCTTCCAACTTTTTGCTGACCTTCATAATTTGAATAGACCCTTGCTGAGTATGAGAAGATGCGTGAGGAGAAAAAGAAGTCCTTGGAGGCCTCAAAAACCGAGGTGAGGAAGGTTGCTGCTAAAGAATTTGACGACATGCAGATGTTGGAGAAAAAGAAGCTGGATGATGAGGAAGCTGTCATCAAGGTAGAAAAGGCCCTTCAACCCAAGGTTAAGGAGGCTAGCAAGAAGGATGAAAAAGTTCAGGCTGAGGGAAAGGATGTTGCTGCAAAGGATGGCAAACCTAAGAAGGTATAAGTCTTTCCTTAAAACATTGTTATCTTTCAAGGCCAAGTACGGCAATCTAATATTTTAACAACTGTTTTTAAGGTTGTTGCCCCCTGCCAAATCCTTGGGTTCATTCAGCCACAGCGTGCCAAGGAAGATGGTTCTTTTGCTCGTGGTCGCTTCAATGGCGGTTTCCAGGGCAGTAGCCGCTACAACAACACTAAGCCCCGCGTCTTTGGCCATGGCGATAATGGTAGGGCAGCCCAGAACGAAGCTGGCGGCTACAATGGCAATGGTGCGCCAAGGGGTGCCTACAATGGCCCTCGCGACAACGCTTTGAGGGGCGACTACAACCGGGGCAATGGTGGATATGGCTACGGCAGGGGCAACGGGTACCAAGGCAATGGTGGTAACCAACAGCAACATGGTGGCAATGTTGGCCGATTCCACCAACAGGAGCGCGGTGGCAATGGTGGCTACTACTCGCAGAGGCGCCCAAGCAACAACGACAGGTTCTATCAGCAGCGCGACAACTCTGGAGATGGCCGCAATTCCGGGCCAGCGCCTACGCCTGCCGCTGCGCCGGACGTGAAGCTGGACATGTCCCTGTTCCCTGCGCTGCCTGCTCGATCTGCTGCGCCAGCCCCAGCTCAGGCCTCCGCACCCGCTCCTGCTACCGCGGCCTAGCTCTTCTTAGCCTGTTTTTCCTTTTATAATTTTTGGGTGAGGATGGAGAGAGATAAACGTGTGGAACGCCTCATGAAATTTTGTAACGGATGCTTTAAATTTTTTTATTCAGTTGTGCTTTAGTAAAATTCATTTTTCTTGATTTAATTCGTGCGATTTGATCTATCTTTTCGAATGTTTGGTACTCCGTGATGCATGTGAAAAGTTAGATAATCTGGAGAAGCAGGGACTCGATCATCAGATAAATTTTGAGATGGAAACAGTTCTGATCAAGTGAGGACACCGCAATACGAAGGATTCAGAGACAGAGAGACTTGTTTTTTTTTTTTTACTATACATCAATCAATTCCTATTATGCAGATCAATGTGGAGATTAAAAAAAAAGATGCCCAGAAGCGGTAAGTAGGTTTCCAGTATCAATGGTTCAAGAAGATAAACCGGAGAAGCAGAAACTCATCACCACATAATTTCACTTTTCTTATTGTGCAGAATGGTTTTTTTGTGGTTACACTTTTGTAACATTACATTATTTCAGACCGCCATCATCTCTGAGTTCTGACCCTGCAGCAGCTGCTGATACAATGTGTCGATGCCACGCTCATGTTGTTGCCGTGCTTGTGCCATTGCACTATGCGATTCTAAAAGATGGTGGATTGATACAAATTCATGTTTCTCGTGTTTCAATTTAAGAGTACCAGGTGAGCCACTGGCAGAATGCAATTGCTCAATCCAACACTACCTCAGCCTGAAGCTTTCGGTTGCAGTAACTGATGATTTCACTCCACGGGTATCCAACACTACCATTCAGATATTTCATCCTTGGCAATGATACGAACATGAGCTTCGCATGGATGTCAGGCTGTCAGCTAACTGCTTGCTTTACACTTGGCTTGCTAACTTGAGGATAGTCAGAAATCGGCGATCCAATGCACTATCTTAGAATATTACCTGAGCTATCCAACAGTATCTGAATTGTATGTCCGATCAGAGTAACCTGGCTCCTAAATAAGTCATCAGATAATTTGTGGTTGTAGCTTGTATAACATCTGAAAACAACAATCAGATTATGGAGAACAAAGCTACCAAGTCGTTCTCGAGTCCTCTGTTGTTCTGAAGCTGCTGCCAATAATGAGTGCAGTTATGATTCCATTATAACTATAATTGACAGTACTACTACAGATCAATGGACAGTTCACAAATCTATATTCCGACATAGCTATGCATGTTTCTCTGGGCATGATTAGACACCGCAGATGCGGCAGCCAGGACAGTGCCGCACACACCGACCGAGCATGCTTGCCGCAGCATGCTGCATGCGGCGTGGGCTCCAGAGCAGCGCATGCAGATTCTCCGGTGCGCGCATGCTAAACTCGTGAAAAAAATTATATCTATTAAATTAAATGTTCAAATTAAATTTTGATTGTACCATTATATTTCTTACAATGAGATCTTCAAAACTAGACTACATTCAACTATATTTGAATGACTTTTTTGTCGGAACATTTTTATTAAAGTTGGAACATTTTATCGTGTAGCTGGAACAATTGCACCCCGCTCACGGTGAATTTGTTCCAACTGTTGATGAAATTGTTCCATCTTCGTGAAAACATATTCCAAAAAAAGTAATCAAAATATAGTCAAGTGTGGTCTAGTTTTGTAGATCTCATCATAACAAATGCAGCGGTGCAATCGAAATTTGATTTGGGTACTCGGTTTATGAAATACAAATTGTTTTTCAAAATCTTGTCTCGTGGGTCCCTGCAACAATAAAAAGAAGAGGAACTTCGGCTTGCGCGCGTGCACAGACAAGGGGGTCCACGTGCTTTAGGCGGAGAAGAGTGCCGATGCGTCTGCGGTGAACGTGTTTATGCCGCATGTGCGGCTTATAGCATGTGCGTGTTTCTCTTCCTCATGAACCATATTAATTCCAATCTGAAAGGCAAATCCCTCTCGCGTCGCTCTCTGCGCGGGCGGCATGGGCGGCAAACCCTAGCCGCTGCCTCCCCTCCCCGAACCCCCTCCCCCTCCCACCGCGATGCCGCCTAAGCGGACTGCCGGGAGCCCGTGCGGCTCGTGGTGAGGGCGGCGGCGTGGCGTTCTCCCCCGGGCTCTGGCGGATCGAGACGGGACCAGCCACTGGCACTTCCCAGAGCTCGCTCATCGGCGCGGGCTGCCCCCGCAGCGGCGGTGGCTGAGGGCCTTAGATCCGGCGCCGCCCTGGCCAGATATGGGTGCCGCGTGGAGGGGCGCACGTGATGTGTGTGTGGAGGGGGCAGTTGGCGCAGGGCGGCATCGAGGCGCCGAAGGCGGCCGTGGGTCGGCGGCGGCGGCGGTGGTGGTTGCGGCCGACGACCTAGGGAGAATGCGGCCGACGGCGGCCTCGGGGCGGGGGAGGGGTCAGGGGGCAGGCGGCTGCGGCCGCCGCGTGGGACTGGTGTTGCGGGCTGCGGTCGGCTAAGGCCGGCGGCCGCCGACCACGGGTGGGCTACGCCAAGCGGCGGCCAGCAGTAGCTGCAGCCAGGGGCGGCTCCCACCTCCTCGTCGACGATGTTGGTCTGGTGGCACCGCCATGGTGGTGGGGATGGTGGTTCATGCTATGTAACGTCCGCCCCCTCCCCCCCCCCCCCCCGCCCGTGGGCAGGCCCGCTTACCCTGGCAGCTCTCTAGGACCTCAACAATTCCCTCACAGACCAACACTAGTCTTTTCTGCGTACTTTGTCCTCACTCATGCGCAGCCGGGAGTAACTTCTCGGTCGGTCACCCATCTCTAAGTTGCTCCGGGTCAAGCACGCTCAACCCTGGAGTTCTTTAGAGTTCCGAAAAAAGTTGCAACTTGTTGTTATGTGTATTCTATCAATCCTATTAAGCCTTGGGCTGTCACATGTGGATGACGGGGAGTGGGCTACTGTCATGGCCATGAGCGTGCGGCAGGCAAGGTGCGGAATCGGGCGAAAGCCTTCACTTAAGGGTGGGCATGATGGCGACGACCTTGGGGCGTCAGTCACCCTGCTGGGAGCATCATAGCGAGGCACCATGCTCTTTGTCGCGTGGGGCTCTAAGGGTGAAGACCCTGTCCATCTACGGATGTGCTGCGGGGGCGCCTTGGCGTCGTGCCCTACTTGACGGCGCTGTATTTGGAGACCTATACCTGATTATGGTAACGGTGGTGGAGGTCGTATGGTGGTGTTGCGTGTCCACAGCAGCTGAGGAAGCACGATGTGTTCGTGTTGTCGGGGAGGTGCAGAGGGCCCATGGGTTCTAGAAGCCTCGTGTTGTCGCGCATGGTGCAGTGGTGATCTCGGTGACGGCTGGGCGAAGGAGATGCTCTCATAGCAGTCTCAGATATCTGAGTTCTTGGCAGAGAAGTGAGGCAGTGAGAGAGGCGAGGCCCCCACGTAGAGTGGCCAGGATCAGTGGTTTTCATTGGTGCTGCAATGGAAGTGTTCAGTGATGCATCACTGGAGCAGAGGGATCGACGATCGTGTGTGGACGACTTGAGGATGATAGCTTCATGGTGGAGGAGCTCATGCGACCATCTGAGCTTGCAGCGGGCTGTGACTTCGTCGTGGCACAACGTTGGCGACGACAGTGCAAGTGTCGATGGCCTGCTTCGAACTCCTCTCCCAAGTGGTCGGGAGTGGTGGTGTGTTTGTGTCGTGTGCGTTTGTTCTTGTGATCGCGGGATTGTGTGGTGGTGTTTGCTTCGCCACGTTATGTATGAATGCTTCTTTTTCTTATATGACACTGCTTTAATTTAAAAAAATATTAATTCCAGTTTTTGATGCTGGACTAAGTGGATTAGGTGAGTGCAGGGCCGGGATAGCCAGCTTACATATGATGGACATGCTTTAGGAGATACGATCCCTTAATGAAAACATGGAATCCTTGAACGCCAACAAATTAATACCAGAACTAGCTTTACTAAAGTCAAACAATTGCCACATTGTAAATCATATAATAGTTATCAATACCACAACCCAATTTCCATTCAACCGAGAAGCTGATCTAACACTTTAAGATTTCATGAACTTGAAGCACCCATGCTTGGTCCTACCTGTAGAGGTTGCTACGTACTGCTCCCAATGCTGCAGAAATACACACATATTGAAAATGGCATCAGCATTTTTGAGAACCAATTTTTCCTCAATGAATATTTGCTTCTAAGTTCTAACCATACACAAAAAATTGAATTGTTGGCTTACAAAACAGGCAAACGACAATAATTTATTATTGACAGCTGTGTCAGGCAATAGACACACTTGATCAATTAGAGAATTTGGACTGAACTCAAGAAAGAAACATATCTATTTGTTCAGGACAAATACAATTACCTATGATTCTATATTATCAAGTGACAATGACAGATATGAATGCTAATGTATCCAGTGTAGGCTTTAAAAAGTAATGGAAAAGATCTCTCCTGCTGGGTGCCTAATTTGGTAATAGCTACACCTCTGCATAGGTCAGATATAATCATCCAAATGAAGTAGAAACTCATGTAGGTAATGACTTTTGTATTTTTTTCTAAAAAAAAGTGTATCTCCCTTGCTTAGTACCTTATTGGCCCAGACTAAATTCAGATCAGTTATTAACATCACATCATCTGTCCATAACAGTTGAAACAGGTGAACAAATTCGTAGGAGTAATTAACACAGTTCTTCTAAAAGATTATGACATTCTGCTTACATAAAAAAGAAACCAACGCCATGTGCAAAGCCAACCACATCAGATGGGCTTTTGAGGGCACGAGTGGGGAGCAGTGCCTCGAGATCAATAACTCTCCTTCGAGTCCAGCCTACATCTTTGTCGGCGGTTAACCACATATGCAGAGCTTGGAATCACGCACGGTGGCGAATCCAAGGCTACCGTCCTCGGTAGCCATGAGCATGATGCGCCGCCCCAGGAAACAAGCAGGTGGCAGGTTGATCGTATGGATCTCCCTTGTGCTGACATTGTACTCAAGGATTTTGGCCTTCCTCTTAAGGACGAAGTAGAGCGCATTCCCGACAAGGGCGCTCCAAATCCAAATGATTCTCAGGTTGTTGAACGAAACTATGGGTCTCACTCCACCTACCAGCCTCTGATGAGTAGATTGAGTTACGCATCTCTTTGATTCTGTTTGTGATGACGAGGTCTCTGGTAGTCTGGTGGTGGCAATGAGATCGAACCACGGCGTAGGGTTTGCCATGGCAGTCCAGGTGGTTGCAGCCAGCGGCGGTGCAGAGTACAGCCGCGTTCCAACTTTCCAGGTAATCAGGCAGAGACATCCCGATCCGTTTGTGCTCCTTCGTGATGGGGTCCCAGACGCACAAGTAACAACCGGGTTGGAGGAGGAGGACCCGGCCGTGGCGGCGCTCCATGTCGACACGCTTCAGGGAGGAGAAGGTGCGGATGAAGTGGGCGGCGGTGAAAGGATTCCCATGGCACCAGTAGCGGTCCAAGTCCTCGTAGGATTCCCATGGCCCAGCCGGCGTCGGAAGCCGGGGTCGGCGACGAGGCGACACCAACGCGTGCAAAATACTTGTAGGGACTCAGTAGGAGAAGGAGAATTAAGGCAATCGCAACAGTAGACTTCTTATACAAGTACGGGATCGATATCTTTGTGCGAGAAATGATTCAGTACAAAACTAATAGACGCATTATATTGAGAAAATTGCAAATTTGGGACTCTAAACATCGCGCTTCGCAATTTCGCCATTCTTAACGTTGACTTCGTAAAAACGGGTCTCGAAACGTTGGCCACTCGTTTTTCATGCCATTAGGTGTATTTTTCCTCAATTCTTATAATTTCCCTTGTATTTTGCACTTGAACCGACCCTTTTGCCCCTTAGCCTTTTCTACTGGGGCCGGTGGCAATGGGTCGATCGATCCCTCTCAGGAATTCAGGATTCGGAACATCGCACGTGTGGATACATTATGACGAACTCAAATACTCAATTGCATGCCCCGAGTACGTACGTAGTACATAGTACATGATTCATGCTTCATTGCAAATTGCATCTCGCCCATCAACCTTCAGGATCGGAGGACTCCACATGGACGCACACAGGTTTTACTGAGGAGGCTGGCTGGCTACCGCATGCTGGCCGCCGCCGCTCGCTGGCTGGATGTGGGGCACGCCCGTAAAACGGAACTCCCCAAGTACCTGCACTAGTCCTAGAAGCCCTAATGCAGGTAGTTCTTCACAAGCGGTATCGAAAACCATCATCGAATAACCTTTTATTCATAATTTACATCAATGTACAGCTTAGAGTCTGTACAAAGTTACAAGCGGGCCTCAAGGCTTTCGCTTATTCAGAAAATATAAAACTACCAGTACTATGTAGAGCCTCAGCATCGCGGTGGAGTACGTCACCATTCCGAGCCTTTGTCGCCTGCTCCGTCTTCGGTGAAGTCCTCTGGTATGAAGTGGAAGCAAGGGTGAGCACTCCTGTCAGGGGTACTCAGCAAGTCCCAAAGTAATTTAATAGATTAAGTTTGGTCCTGGAGGGGCACATCCTCCCTACCAGTCCCAGTTAGTGAACAAAGGTATATCAACCTGCGGTAAGGGGAGTCCGCGGGTCATGCTCATTTTAGTGATCTAATCGACGGGGACTTTTACCAATTGGACTCTTGCCGGAGTCACGGCTATCCAGATAGGTTTGTTGCTCTGCAGAGGTCGTACTTTCCTGTCCCGCATTCGGTCAGCCCGTACCGTGTACTTTGGCGGTACTGCCCTACGAGATCCATTCCCACCAACGTCTATCACTAGACAGCCACTCCCTAGCTCTGTCCACGGAAACTGTTGGGGCCTAAGTAGGAGTCGTGCACGTCCGCACAGGGACCTTCCCAGAGAAAGATTTCTTGATGCATCAAGAAAATATGTCGTGGCACTCTGCCACTGGGTCCTCCCGACCCTGCCACCTGCGACTCGTACCGGCCAGACCCAGCCCTCTGTCGGGGTCTGTCTCCAAGAGTCCCGTTGCCCACCGTGGCCCCTTGGGACAGTTTACTAAAGCTGGCTAGTGGGGTGCGGATCAAGGCCTCACATAAATAAGCATTCCCGAAGGCCATGCTTATTTGGCATGCGGGACTGTACTAGGCAATGGAAAGATTCTCCCGCGAACTGGTCCTTAGTGGTGACCCGAAGTGGCTCTTAGGACAGAATCCCCTTCCTTGGGATCTTCCTTCCACTTCCCGGTCTAAAGTAAAGACTGTGTAACCAGGTTCCGGTTCTCCAGTTTCAATTATCCAGCATGCAAAAGTAATTTTCATAATTATTAATATGGGCGGGACTTGCCTTGTCCAGCGTCGGGGTCGTCCCCTGCTTCCTCTTCGTAGTCTGGATCCTCGGCGTTGTTCTCCGGGTCAGAGTCTACGGTTAGTCACACAAATCAATACATCAATCAAGGGTTAACGGGATTTAAATCCAAAAAGAGGTGACTATTTAATCTAGGGGTTGTGGGTGAGGTTTTTGGGAAAAAAATGTATTTCTAGGCTTAAAAATTATTCTAGGATTTTTGGTGAATTTTTGGGAATTTTTGGAAAGCTCTAAGGTGGGGTGGAGCTGGGCCGGCGGCCGGGTTTCGGCCCAGGGTAAGTTTTTCCTCTTTTTCTTTTTTTATTTTCTCTTTTCTTTTCTATTTTGAGTTTGAATTTGAATTTGAGTTCTATTTCAAATCTAGTTTGGATTTTTGGATGATTTCTAGGGTTTAGAATTATTCTAAAGTTAGAACAAGAATATGCATATGGTTGGTTTCAAAATATTCTAATGCATTTCATTTGTCTAATGCATTATCCTATTAAAGTTAATCTAGTTTTTAATATTAAAAACATTTTAAATTTTCTTTTTAAATGCTCTCTAATTTTTAGGATGTCACACTGGACGCCGTGCATGCTGGCTGCCGCCGCTTGTTGGCATGACGCCGTGCATGCAGTCTGGCCACTATCATCGGCTGGACGGCGGGCACGGACGGCGCGCCATGGCCGGCGGGCATGGACGGCGGCATGGGTGGTGCGCCCTGGCCGACGAGCACGGGCGGTGGCACACCATGGCCGGCGGAGACTGGCGGCGGCGCGGCCTGGCAGGCAAGCACCGACGGCACACGCCATGACTCTCCATGGCTGGTTTTGGTTTAGGGTTCACGGTACGTGCGTGTGTCCACCCAGTAGAAAAGGCTGAGGGGTCAGTTTAAGTGCAAAATAGAAGGAAAAATTATAAAAATTGAGAGAAAATATACCTAATGGCATGGAAAATGAGTGGCCAATGTTTCGAGACCCATTTTTACGAAGTCAATGTTAGGGATGGCGAAACTGCGAAGCGCGATGTTTGGAGTCCTAAATTTGCAATTTTCTCGCAATGGCATGACATTGACAGATTTGGGATTAGAGTTTATAATCAACAGTTCATTGATTTGGGATCATCTTTTGTATAAACAATTCAGTTCTAGTTCCATTTTGAGATTTCTGATTTCTCTCGGTATCCGGTCAAAGAAATTAATGAAATTCATCTTCTCCATCGGGAGCTACTGAATCTCAGTTAAAAAGCTTTTGAGTCTCGGCTCTCAAGGACAATATCACCTGAACTTGAGTACTCCTCTTAATTGGAAGTTCTGAAAGTCACTTTTTAAAGCTTTTGAATTTTGTTTGAATGTCCAAAATTTCGTTTCAATGTGGAGGATGTGAATGTTCCTTGGATGTTGTCGGGAACTTGGAGCAAGCAAAGATGTGGGGCATCCAAGCGATGGCACTGCCGGCAGAGCTTGAAAATTTTGTTAGCTGCCGGATGTAGCCTTAATCTTCTTACAATTTGCAAGTTTAACACCGTATGTATTTATCAATACTCAAGAGTGCAGTAGCAAATCGGTTTAGCGGATTTGGAGTTGTAATAAAAGCGATTTGCTGAATGAGGTACATCCATGAAAGCATGATACATGTTCTCTCCAGAAATTGCTCGTATGTACCATATTTTTCATTAAATAGAAATAGGATTAGCTTTAGATAGGAACAGAGATCTTCTATTTTCTTCAGCCAGTACAGATGCGTAGGCTGTGTGTTTGTTCAATGACTGGATCATCCACTAGGCTATTTGTGTGCATGCAAAAAAGTCTCCACTCACCTTTCACCGAAATATCACATTGATTTCCAACATACCCCATTAATTCATAATACGAGGACAAAAAAATGAAAAAAAAGCGAAACATAATTGAAGGATAATGTCATTCAAGGGAAATAGTTTTCAATCTTTACCCCGCAAACATTGGGATTTTACACACCACTTTCAAATGTAAGAAACGAAGCATAAAGATGACTACAGAAGTTTTTGAAGGATGCACTTCTTGCCATCATCAAGAACAACCTTAAAAGGAGTGAGCAGTGACTGATGTGACAACTTGGCGCCTTAGTCTTCAGGTGCATACAACACCTCTTTGGAGTCACGGTACATGTAAAATGTAAAGCATATTTCTGACTGAGAGTAGCTTCGAAAGAGCCGGCAACACTCCTGGGCCATGCTTTCAGGGACACATTTATCGAATGTTATTATCATCCTTTTAAGCACTTTCGCCCAGTTGAGTAGCCGCTTCACGAAAGAAATTTCATGTTCAGATCCTCTCAATTCACGGATTCGTACTTCTTCCAGGTTATTCAGCAAGAGTTCCTCAGTTCTCCAGTTTGATGGCTGATCACAAATGCAACCTGATGTACATGCAGTTTCTGCCTGAAACAAGGAACATGCATATCATCAGGTATTGATGACTGACCTTGCTTGATCGCATTAAAAAGGAGGAACTTCTCAAAAGAAAATTAAAAGGAGGAAATAAAACTCTGAAAATATAAGATTGCCTAATAAATATTTTGAGATGATGATGAGTTGCCGAATCATGTTTATTCTGTGCTAAAATGGTGTTTCTATATAAAGTTACAAAATCATGAGGTATTGTTACAGATTCAAAACGATTATCTATTGACACTAACAGATTAGTTTCACTGGAAATTAATATATGGAACCGATCAAAATGTACAGATCAAATTACAATCTGGTCCACTATAATATAGTTTGCCATGCAACAGCTTAGTCAAATTCATGTCTACTTACATATATTTGAGAAAAGTCTGACAACAATTCAGAAGAAGAAAAATGAACTATTTGAAGGCCAAATAGCATATCACTCGGTCAAAACTATGAAGAAAATTACTGCCATTGGAAGATAGAGAAGCCATATATTTACCATAAATAAACTATAGAACAAGACACCAAGACAACTAATGAGTCAGGCATAGGTATGCCAAGAAATGCAACTGAATATTTGTACTGTCAGTACTTCAATGTTGACTTAAGTCTTGGATAAGAAAATCAAGGATAGCTGTATACCTCCGACTCAACAGGCGCAAGTAACTGCAGCAGTAGCTTCCTTATACCAGTGCACTTTCTGAGAACATGAAAGGAGCTGGGCCCAAAGCCATGTCCATTTGCAAATACAATCAGATACAAATCCTTGATGTCTGGGAACACTGTCATTTGCCCCATCAAGTACTGATAGCCAACAATGTCCTGCATGTGTGGAGTTATTAATAACCACAAATAATAATGGATCATGCATATATGAATTAAACATATGCACATTCACTCATTCCCTCATCGTGCTTTGGATCAGAAGAAACAGTACAAATGAGAAATGGCAAATTGTATCTTGTTCCCTTGCTTGATTATGACACTTGATGTTAATTTCAACACTAAGAGAGGGTGTGCAAATGCATGTGAACTTACCCGCGGCGAGAGCAGTGTGAGGCAAAGGCTTTGGACGGCCCTAAAGCGGCGCAAGAGCCCTAGGCAAGAGCGATTAATGATGTGCTGCGCAACTGCACCTTCTTCACCGTACACATTGTACATGGACGCGCCAAGACGCTGGAGATGCTCCATGGCGCCAAGCTGGACGGTGCTCGGGTCGTAGGAATCGCTCCACTCCAACGACTGCAGCTGGTGGCACGCCGAGATGTCGGCGACCGGCGGGTTCTGATGATGAGGGAAGAAGCTGTACGCCAGCGTCAAATCCCGGAGCGCCGGCGCCGCCACGGCGAGCCGCCGCAATCCGCGCACCTTTGTGAGCTGCAGCTCCTTGAGAGACCCGGAATCGATGGCGAGGTCGCCCACCCCGTCGGCGTTGTGCACGGTGAGCTTCTCCAGGCACGGGCACCGCGGCGAGGAGACGGCGGCGCCGAGCGAGCACGCGCCAGCGGCGAACCGGAAGTGGTCGAGGAAGATGTGGGTCAGCCGGGCGAACTTGCCGGCGGCCGGGAAGGAGACGCCGAGATGCCCGAGGTCGAGGTACAGGAGGGTGGCGCGATCCAAGCACGGCAGCTCAAAGGCCTCCTCCTCCTCGGTGTCGTCATCGTCCCTATCCCGCGGCATGTTGCAGAAGGCGAGGCTGCCGGAGACGCGGCGCGCGGCGGCGGATAGCCAGAGAGCCATGGACCCGGCGGCGGCGTCAGGGGTCACGACGAAGAGGCTCTGGAGATCCACCTCGTGGGCGTCGAGGGCGGCGGCGATGCCGTCGGGCGCGGAGGGGAAGGTGAGCTGGAGCTCCGGGAGGAGGGCCCATACGCGGCGCCAGCGGCGGGAGAGGACGCTGGTCCGGGCCGCCTCGGCGGTGCGGAGGTTGAGGAGGATCAGCACCAAGAGTTCGTCGGGGAGCACGCTCAGCCGGTCCTCGCCGCCGTGCTCCGCCATGGAGGCGGTCGGGTCCTGTTGGAATTGGAGTAGCGAGCATTTTCACGTCAGGGAAAGCAATAAATGCGCATACATCGGGTCCTTATTGGTATCTTGTTGAAGATGCATGCTCGGATCTACTATTGAGTTTTCTTACCTTACGAATGATGTTAGGATTTCAGATCCATGGCGGCGACACAAGGCAAAGCTTTCTTCTCCGGCGAATACTAGGGTTTCGAGATTGGAAGATCTAGGTTTAAGTCGGTGGGGGCGGGCTTGAAGGGAGAGCCATAGGCGGCGATTAGATCGGTGGTGGTCCGGTGGATAGGGCTAGGGAGGTAATGGATTCGCTTGTTGGAAATCGATTGGCGTGGTGGCCCGTAGAGTGGGCGGATCTGGTGCTGGGGAGCCGACGGAGATGAGGAAGAAACTTTGTGGCGTGAGGACGATAGCTTATTAGGATGACATGTTAGTGTCAGGCCTGCGGTGAAGTCTTGAGGCTGCGGCGGCGGCGGAGCGAGAAGAGTTGCATTGGAAGGGGGTGGGGGTCAAGAGAGTGAGAAAAGTGGTTGCTAGAGTTTTATGCTTAAAGAACATTTAAGCCGTCCGATCATTTTGATATAGTAGTTGTTTAATTCAACTATTTGGGCCCCCAAAACAATGAAATGATGGCCCACAACCCTTCACGTTATTAGTTATTTTGCCTATTTTTAGCGTGTTTATTTGACAAAGGTGAAAAATGAACATATATAAAGACACATTCCATATTAGTGACGCGGCCAATAATAATAACCAACCCTCCAGATCAAACTTGATTATTACATGGCCTATTGTTTTTATAAAGGGGATCCAAGACTATATTGATATGGGAGAAGTTGACAATATGAACGTTTTCAGCCACGATGCGCGACGGCAGGGTGCAGCAACCCTCATCAACTTAACCATTTTGAGCAACTACACGCGCATTCACACGATGCATTTACACATCTTGTAAATATAAACACTCGCTCTATTTTTAGATATGTGTATAGACTATAGAGAAATCTCTGGGAAAAAATGGTGGGCAGATTCTTGTTTGTGTATATACGCAGCACAAGAAGGCTCTCAGCGGACTGTAAGTCGGAGTCGCTTATCCACGTACGGTAGGGTTGTTGGCATGCGAGAGAAACCTCGCATTCTGCATTCAGCAAACATATAGAGAAGTACGGAGTACATGCATTCACTCCATCTTTCTATACCTCTGTAACCATGCATGGTTCTCGATCCATATGTGGTCCATAAAATCCTCTGGAATAATTGTGTGTTGCAATTACTTAAGAAATGAGGTTGGAAAAGAGAAAACATGCATTTAACAATAGCCTGCGCATATGCATTTAAACATGCATTTAACATCGCTTGCAGGCGATCAGTTTCAGACCGTATGGTCTTTGTTTGTGGTTCAGTTTGAACGAGTTTGTGGTGTAGGCCGCAGGCATTCACAGGATGAATGCTGAGGTAGGAACAGTTTCAATCCTTAATCTAAAAAAATGCACTTCATATTTAAAATTGTTTGCCCGCTCATCTGTTTACCTTTCAACTGCCTGCAACAAAAATGTATTGATGTGCAAGTACTGTAGCCTCTCAACTGTCCAGGAAACATTATCGCTCAAAAAAAAAACTGTCCAGGAAACATTCTACTCTTAACTTTTTTTTTTTTTGAGAAACCGGGTTAAACTTTATTTATATAAAAGTTTACAGTCATTGCTTACAAGAACACCCCTCAAAGAAAAGAAAATTACATCTAGGTCCTTGTAGCACATCCCGGTCGCCTTCACTGCTGGTCGCCGGAGCCGCCGCCCAACGCCGCACCCCTGAACGAGGACGTCGTTGAACTTGCGCCTTGAAGCCGAGCTCCAACTCAACGAAGACACTTCCAAAGAAGCCGCAAAGCTTTTCAAACCATCCTTGGCAACATTTGGCACACCGAAAGCATCGATGCACACTTGAAACACTGAACGCCCAAGCAATCTCTCGCTGAGAGAAAAGAGTTCTGGCGCCTCAAGGATTGCAGGCAACCCCGAAGGAACCAGCAGCGAAAAACTCCAACCCGATTCCTCGTAGTAAGAGTACACAAACCTCACAGAATCATCTTCAATGCCCGTACCAACGCCGACACTAAAGAAGCTCCGGAGGGACAAAAGCACCGGCAGCACAAGCCTTCTACTCTTAACTTTAGGATGGAGTGTGGACACAAGTCCGGTGTCCTCTCGCTGGACGGCCCAGGCCCATCGAACTTAGCTTGGGCTGAGCCCAAACCTCGTTTGCTCTCACTCTCTGACTCAGGACAAGTCGAGGCAGCATTGCATGCCGGCCGGCAGCCGGTTTCTTGCTTTCTATGCATTTCTGTTCTTTTGTCAATAACAGAATTAAATGACATTAATCAGCGTGTTCCGGTTGAACTCAACATGATCCAGCACACCATCAGGAACTTGGCTAAAAATATTGCACCAGTGCTCAGAGACGAAACTGGGCGGAGCCAACCCTGTTCCATGCTGTCGTAAGACAGCAATGAAGTTCTGAAAGTTCCACTGCAAATTACAGTTCATGGATGAAGATAATGCACCATTCAGTGGGATGACAGCAATGAATTTTGAGCCTGGATCCACCGCTTAACCTACTGCTTTGGCCTCACCATGTTCAGGTCAAAAATTGACTCAGTCTGACTCTCCCCATCTCACTCCCTGACATACAACTGGTTCCAAACTACTCATATGTGCACAAAAAAAAAGGAACATGGAAACAATCAAATTCAGACTAACTCAACAATTCATAATCACCACATAAAACTTCCAAACAATCAACCCACAAAAATTACATGAGTTTGAACTTCGAAGACCTACAACAATCGACACCACACCCACGGCCTCCTATCTTATCTAAAATACACATATGCATTAACATCTGAACAAGGAAAAACAAAGAGAGCCTGTGAGTCGCACAACCAAAGGTTCAAATCAGTGTCTAACACCAGCAATAAACATTTGATTCCGTTGCTCGAAAAAAATAAACAATTGATTCCATTTACAAACAAGCCAAATGTGTGTAATGAGATAGGTAGAGTTCAAAAATAAATACAGATAGGCTGAGATTTCTTCAGTTATATTATATTGAAAGCAAAACAGATATACTTGGCATTGGTTTTCATTAACTTATAAAAAATGCTGAGGTTGGTACACAGACTTGCTTCAACCTGCTCTCTTCAAGTTTTACCAGAGGTTTATTCTCACAAGGATGCCAAAAGTATTAGGCAGTATGGGTGCATATTGTTAGATTAGGATAAACGTGATTAACAATAACTTAACCACAGGATCTCTAGTCTAGATCTAGATCACGCCTAACACACTGATTAATGCGGAAACTTAGATCTTAACACTTACAAGTATTTGCTCTGTTCATGCTTGAGTGTTGATGAAGTAGATGATGACGAACTTGACGTAGATGTAGAAGAACGGGACTCCGAGCTTCCACGCCTTCCAGCACCTTAGTGATTGATAGGATTAGGGTTAACTAGAACCCTAAAGGCTAATTCGTGATTAACTCACGGATTAGGGAAACCAGGGGGTTTCCCCTTAGTTATATAGTGCTGTAGACGTGGGGCCGGGCCCTTAAATGGGCTGAGTTTGCCTTCCAATCAAAGGCAACTAACAGGGATTAGTTTAGGATTAGGATTGGGCCTGAAGGCCCAATAGACCTGACCGAGGTCAAATCCAACATTCTCCCCCTTGACCGATGGTCAACAACTTATTCTTATAATATTCAATTTCATTGATCATGTGAAGGTGGATATACACAGATCAATAATCTCCCACTGAATCGAACAGTCTTAATCTTAAACTTACTTGCGTTCGCCTTATGTTCACTCTCAATACAATAGCAAAACCCAGCGAATGAGTCATCGGTAGACATGACAGACATACCGGGACATCATTAACCAAAGTCCACTATAATACCTTGATAGAACACTTACTAACTTATTTGGGAGTTTATTTATTCGGCCTCATCCAGAATCATATTTGAGGTTAATCATCAAATCCATACTAATCTCGCGAAAATAGGATAAGAGACAAAACCTTCAATTAGTCATGTTGCTAGCAATTCACTTAAAGCATTAAAATGACTTGATCCTGGGACCCTTCTTTCATAACAATATATTTGTCAATGTACTTGACATTGTCAACTATATGTCATTACTTGAAAGGAATACTGTAATCAAATACAGCGGCATTGATTTGAAATCAATGTTAATATATTAATAATACCGGAATATATCTAATATGCCTGCCTAAATCATGCCATACAAAATTAGCCTTAATTATGCTAATCTTGTTTTAGAGCTTTCTGCAGAATCGCTCAGATCCGTAAGAGTGAAGGACGTAAACTTAATGTGCACAATTACATCCATACACTTTTACAAAACTTTATCTGAATAGTACTTAATTAAATAAGCATGTTAGTTTGGTGCATTAAACTTTTATACACCTTTTCCAGTGGACCTCCCCTGGACTAAGACTAGTAAAAATCTGTCAAGCATTCCGGCTTGTCATGCTAAGTCAATCACTTATAGATCTTAGCATATAGCTTCTAATTGAAGCATTAGGAACGTCTTCCTATTTAATTAGACTTAACCTTTACACTTATGATAAATAGGCATAGATGTGTATGCATTCACATTTTATCTGAAATCACTTCAGAGCTACTCTTAACATTTGCCCTTTAGTGACAATCCTAATACTCACTTTGGTCCCATCTCAGTGTCATACTCCCCCAGAACTTAGGAGAGCTTCACTAAGATGCATCTTATGATATGACGAAAGCTTTTCCCCGTTGTTGGAATGCAAACTTAATTGTGTTAGCTTTATGGAGAAAACATTCACCTTAGAGTATCAGGATAATAATTAATCCACCTTAGCTTTACAAATGAATCATGGTTGCCCATGATACACACAAAATTATTGTGAGCTATGAACTTAGCATCTTAGCTTCTTTTGGAATCACTTTCAAACCTGTAGACCCATCATAGCCTACTGCTTTGACTCCATTAGAAAATTGCTATGAAAAATAACTATACTTATGTTAAAGTTCACAGACTCCTTTATGACCTCTTTATTATAAACTTAAAATAATTGAGGCTCTCACTTTTGTGCCCAATACTTAACTTATCATAAAATATTACTTATCTCTGTTATGGTTAGACAACTAATGTATATCCTCAACAAAGTTAGATAGAGAGCGGAGGAGACACTTATGGCACAATATAAATATATATGAGTAAATCATATATGTATATATATCTTATCTTAAATCATCAATATAGAGAAAACTTATCCTATATCTCATTAAGATTTTTCTTCTCCCCCATTTCCTTATTTCTTAGTGAGCTTCCATTGAATTCTGAATAACCAGAATATTAATTGTGTCGAACCATAAACTTATTTAAAGTAATTTACAATGGATGCTCTTTAACTTATTTATCTTTGGCACGACATTTACTATATCTTTCTTAGATACCACTGATGAACTTCCCTTGCTAATCTAGCCCACATCAGCGGTAGCCAGAAGATGAACTAGAGAAGCAAAGCTATGATTAAATGTTCATAAAACAGCGGTGGCCAGAATCATGAACATAAATCATACTTCAACCGTCTCTGATTCAAATTGAACTAATCCACAACAGCGGTGGCCAGAAAATGGATAGAACAACAGAACCGGTGAAAATTATCCCGTATCCAGCAGTGGCCAGAATAAAGAATAAAATCACACTGACTTATTTGAGGCAGTTGGTGATTGTGGAGTATGACTCCTATTACAATGGTATTATATCTCGCATTATAAACTTATTCTTAATTGAAGCAATGAGATGTAGCGAGTGTTATAAAAACTTATTCTTAATTTTGCCCTTAAAACTTATGGACAATAAAATATTATGGAGAGAAAATTATAACTCTACTAGATAAGAGCAATTCTTAACTAGTATTGTTAGCAGGAGCATCTCAAAACTGATGAGACATTCCATTCTCCCCTTCGAATTTGTGGTCTAAACGTGAGTGTGCCACATATTCGACAAGGTCTCATCACTTCTTAACTCATTTAACTTAAATATCAGTCAAAGACAATTGTGATGAAAAATAAGCACTAAAAGAACTTGATGATGTATTATTACTTATTGAGAACACAAATATCCAGAATTTCTTAATCTAAAGTACATCATCGGCTGGAAATAAGTCTAAAACTAATGACCTAATGCTAATGTGAGGCTCCAGAGTCTTTGACTTTGATGAAGTCTTGTAGAATTTGCTCCCCTGAATATCCCTTCCTTTAAGGTCGATGAACTACCTGAAGGAGGTTTAATATGTGTAGAAACACCTGAGTTATTCCACCAAAATGGGTGGGAACAAATAAACTTAATAAAACTTATGAGACAATTTAATTACCTCTCTTCTGAAGCCATGTAGCTAATCCGGGGCACCAACTTTGCATGTGTCCGGGTTCCTTACAAAAGTTGCATACGCCTAGGGCATAATTCTCAGGGAGGGACGCAGTGATCAAATGCGAAAGCATTGAACTCGAGGTATGAATCCCAAGCACTTCTAGCTTTTCAGCTATATATACCATGTTATTAACATGCGCCCTTAATGCACCTTGACCATTGTAACGTGAGGTCACTAATTTGTTAACGAGGAAAGTGGCTAACTTACGCTTATACATTTCCTCAATTGAGTACATGAACTCCTTAACTGATAATTCCTTACCATTGATCTTAGTAGGAAAAGAATCTCTCAAGGCCTCAAAGACGGTATGTCTAATGACCATCTTAGCCAAGTCATTGGATCTCTACCATTTTTCTGAATTTGAGTTGTACTCACTTATCTTATCATCGTAATTTTGAGTTCCAACCGCTGGAGCAGCTGGCTTATCCTCACGTAACGCATAATCAAGATCCAAGGTCTTGAGAATGCATAGCACATCCTGATTCCAACTAGGGAAGTTTGTGCCATCATAATGCTTAATGGTGCTTAGCAACTTTGAATAATCAACTGAAAATTCATAAATAAAACATGTCTCAGTAATAATACAATAAGATGCACATAAAAGCATGAAAATAACCCTACGGTGGTCTGATTAAAATCACGCAAAACAAGTAACAACTTGCAATCACCGGTGGGGAAAACAAGCGAAACCTTGACTTAAACTCGTAATTAAACAACGGTGGTTGAATTAATCACAAGTTTACTCTAAATGAACTTCCCGGTGGTTCCATTCAAATAGAGGCATCTAAATGCACTTGGTGGAAAAAGAACGAACTTTCAGCTTAACTTACTATGTTAAAAACAAGTATTGCAAAGTTTAAACTTAACTTATATGAAAACAATGGCAAAACTTAATCATAATGTACATTTATCTAAAATGAAATGCTAAGACAAAAGCATTCTTATGATAAACTTATTCTGAATTTAAACTTAAGCTAAAAAAATATTTAATGGTAAGGCAAAACAGTGCAAGGAAATAAATAAAATGCACCATAAAGATATCATGCTCATGAAAACTTAAAACTTTATTTTATGAGCGCATTAGAACTTAGCCTTTCTTAATTGCATAATAGTAACATGCAGAGAACACGACATAAAACTCTACTTTATATATATCAGTGCATAATTAAATAAAACTTAATTTGCAATTAAGAAATAAACTTTCACTGAAAATAATGAGCAACTGAAAACTGACAGGTCAAAAACTTAAATATACATCTTAAATAAACAGTGTAACTTAATGCTTAAAATTTCTTATGTAAGAAATAATTTATACTTAATGCGGAAGCAATTAACTTAAATCTTGAAACTTAAAACTTAAATAAAACAAAACTTAAAAATTCAGCCCGTGACCGAAAAACGGCCCACAACGGCCTGCCAGCGCGCGGCTTCTTAACGGCCTGCCAGCGCGCGGCTTCTTAACGCGCGCGTGGCCCAACTAACAAGCTTGCGGCCCAGCAGCCCAGCGTGTCCGCGTGCGCCCGCGGCTCAGCGCGCGACTCGGCTGAGCGAGCGGCCGAGCGGAGCCACGCGGCCCACTGACTCACTTAATGGGCCTTCAGCCCAGGGCAGACGTGCAGGCCGCCATTTCGGCCCGACTCACGCGCCCGCGCCCCTCCGCTTCAATCGCAGCCGTCCGCGCGATCTGACGGCGGAGGACGGCCGGATCGGGTATAAATACCCGAAATCGCCGGGGAAAGGGCAAACCCTAGGTCATTTGCCTCTCCTTCCCCCCCCCCCCCCGAGCTCTCCGCTCTGTTCCGCCCCCGGCGGCGCCGCCCGCCGTCGGTCGCCGCCGCTTACTCATCTCCTCCCCCAGATCCGGTGAGTAAAGGCGCTAGATCTCGAAGACCCAGCACCCCACACACCGGAGCGCCATCTCATGCGGCTCATCGCCGGCGGCAGAGCGCACCGCCATCCGCCGCCGCCTCTTAGCTCCACGAACCCCGGCGAGAGATAGAGGGCCAAGATCCGAAGGACCTCAAGCTCCTCATGCTCAGCCGTGGCTGGACCTCCACGGGTTCTCTCGGCGCGCCGCGTGCGACGCACGCGCGGCTCGTCGAGGGCTCCCACTGGGCTCTTATGGCGCCTCAGCAGCTGTAGAGGGAGGCGGCGGTCGCGCGCGCAAAGCTCATGTCGCGCGCGGCCGCCAGGACTCGGTGAGCCCCCTTAGGGTTAGGGTTTCATACCTTTTTTTTTTTAACTGAGAAATCCCCTCTTTCTAAATGCTTTGGGTGTTTGGGCTGAGATGATGTAAAACCGTGCGGGTGGGCTGCGATGATGCTTTGCACGTAAAAAGCATGTATGCCGAAACCCTAATCATGTGGTAATCTAAAACTTTACTGATCTGACGATCTATGCATGAAAACTAGGTTAACTTAAAGAAAACTTAACTAAAACATGCTAGATCTACTGATAAAGTATGTATAGCTTACGGATCTTAATATGTAAGCAGGAATCTTATCGAAAAACTTGACTGAAAAGGGTAACTCATGCATGGAACGTCACTGATCTAAAGAAAACCGAAATAAAACATGCCCGTCTCCGAGTAGTTCATAACTAAAACATGAGCTTAAACATGAACATCTAGAAAACCTTAACTGAGCAGTTCTAATTTCTGAATTGACACTTATTTTCCACTTATTTTGCACGAATTATGCAAGAACAGATAGATGCAGTAAGAACTCTTAGAACCCTAACACGTGCCATGATAACTTGATTAACCTTGAACTTATCTAATTAAAACTGACATGAAAAACTGAACTGGACTGAACTGAGCATATAGCACGTGGTTGACGTTGCTGATCTAGTATGGTAGGGCTTAGAACGTCATTGACTTAAAAGAAACTCAACTAAAACTTAGTCGTAAACATGAACAGAGGCTTAGAGGGCTTAGGGGATCTAAACCTGACTAGGTTTGGCTAACTGATACCAATTGTTAGATTAGGATAAACGTGATTAACAATAACTTAACCACAGGATCTCTAGTCTAGATCTAGATCACGCCTAACACACTGATTAATGCGGAAACTTAGATCTTAACACTTACAAGTATTTGCTCTGTTCATGCTTGAGTGTTGATGAAGTAGATGATGACGAACTTGACGTAGATGTAGAAGAACGGGACTCCGAGCTTCCACGCCTTCCAGCACCTTAGTGATTGATAGGATTAGGGTTAACTAGAACCCTAAAGGCTAATTCGTGATTAACTCACGGATTAGGGAAACCAGGGGGTTTCCCCTTAGTTATATAGTGCTGTAGACGTGGGGCCGGGCCTAAAATGGGCTGAGTTTGCCTTCCAATCAAAGGCAACTAACAGGGATTAGTTTAGGATTAGGATTGGGCCTGAAGGCCCAATAGACCTGACCGAGGTCAAATCCAACACATATGAGATCTGCAATTAATCATTCAAACAATAAAACACATGAAACCCACGATAGACACCACAAGTGGATATTTTCCAGTTAAAACAATATGAAGCAACTGGTATGTTGACACATTAAAGTATTCCAGGAAAAACAGTAAGCAAGTCAGCCATCAAGTTTGGGGGAGAAAAGGATGAACAAACTGGCCTCCATGGATAGCCTAATAACCCAGGGAAGAGGGCGTCGTCCGGGAGCGCGCTGAGGCCGTCTACGCCGCCGCCGCCGGCGTCGCCGGAGAGCATTGCGCGCTTGGCGGCGCCGCCGCTCTCCGCCATGAGGGAAAAAAATGAAATTAGATTTGGATTTCTATAGGGAAGAAATCGACGGGCCCAACTCGGAAACGTGCTGGGTCGGCAGCCCACCAGAGGGTGAAGGCGTGGAGCCCATGGTCCATAAGCCCACACAGCCCATGCTCGCCCGCTTGGCATCTTCTTCCTCCTCACCTTTTTCATTTTCCACCACACAAAACAGAGGAGATAATTCTTGCTTGCTGCCACACCTTTTTTTTTTCCTGGTAAAACTGAAATCTTTGCCGTTTCCATTCTTCTTCTTCTTCCTCCTCTTCCCCAGCAATCTGCCCATTTCCTTGCAACGTTGGTGCTCGGATTCCCTCGGTTCTCTGCAGCTTGCCCCCGTCCACCCGTTGTGGATGACGCTCGCCGCGAGCGCACTCCCCTGTCGCAGCCCGCTCCCCTCCAAAGGTGCGTTTGCCATCGATCTCCCATTGTTCTTGGCCCGATTCAGATAGTTTCATTTCGCGAGAAAGATTTCATTTTTCACCAACCATTGCCTGGGGGAAGATACCGAGATTTCCCTTTTGCCATTCCGGAGATTGGTCAATGTCTGTTGGTGATGTCAGCCAATGGTTGGTGCTCTCTGATGAAATGCAGATACTTTCAGCTCAATAGTCCACTTGTTCCTGAACCCTCAATAGGCCAATCGATTTTGATGGAATCAAACAGACATATATGGTAGAACTGTAATAATCTGGACAGGCGTCAATTGGTGCTGTAGAAGCTAGTCCATCACAATTTATGTTCATGTCAGAATTAGGGAGGATGAACGTGGGGGTCTTTCCTTTTTTCTGTGTATTAATCGATCTTCCTGGCATGTCTTTCCTGAATGCATTGTCATGTGCAATTGTCTGAACATATCATTCTTTTTTTTAGAAACTATTGCTTATCTCTTCGCGTATCCTTACGTTGACAGATGATACTTGATTAGGTTGGAGATGGCAAAGTCCGGTTCCTGCATGGAAACATATGTGTTCTGGCCGACATAATGTAAGCACCGTTCTACCTCGTGAGTGACTTTTAGTAGCTCTTGATGTATTCATGTATGCGTATGACAAACAGACATTATTTGATATTGAAGGCGGTCATAACATTTGCGGCAAAGAGTACTAAGAGGGAAAGGAGAAAATTTCAGAACAAGTCAAATGATTCACTGTTGATAAGTGAGGAAGCTTCTTCAAGCAGTGGAGGAAGTTCCAGCGCAAGCCTTGAGGTCAATAGCGAGGATGTTGTTACTGGTGATCAAATTTCAGGCGCCCCAAGGAGTGCTGTTCTTCAGTCTTGCACTCTCACATCAGCCTTTCTGCTTGCTGGAGGGCTTCTGCTTCGACAGGTAAAACTGTATTATTCTCTAGAATGAATTTCAGATCTTGAGACTGCTTTGATAATTGAATTTGAATTTGGCCTTGCTGTTTTGGTGTAAGCACATATAAGTTTGTGCTCTGCTGTTACTTTTTGCAGTATCCTGAACTCTCTATGAACCCAGATTGCTTACTTTTTTGCCTCTCTATCAAATCATGAAAAATGGCTGATTTTCTACTGCAGGCATCACACCTTGCATCTTTAAATGGATGGCCAATACCTGATCCTACAGATGTGTCATGTAGGATTTTCCCCATCTTTGCAAATAAATGAGATTAATGTAGGCAAAATGCCTTGTGGAATATTTACTACTCTCTTTTCTGCAGTCAATTTTGAAACTTGGCATCTCGAGTTGATAGCAGGACTTGTAATAGTAATCTCCTCTAGCAGATACATTCTGCTACAAACATGGTCAGATTTCAGAGATTCCAGTGAAGCTGCAAATACACAAGTATGTAACCATGTATATCCTTTGGAATTATCTTTGAGCTCTCTCTTTTGTTGGAGTTGTTGGTTTCACATTTTAACATTTTGATAAGGAACATAGTCCCAATGAGAAGCATTCTGTTAAACACTGAAAGATATAGTTGCTCCACAAATTGTATGTTCTGGTCTGTTACCCTTATGGAACATAAAAAGTTTTGGAGTGCATTGCACCAGCAGAGCTCATTGGCGAGAAGAACTCGCTTGACACACAGTCTTCCATCAGCTTATTCTTTACTCCCATCAATTTTGCATATTTGTGACTACCAATCCAGACCTTTAGGTGTAGGATACTAGGATGGTCAACAATTAAAGTGCAGTGTCTTCTCCTGATGATACTTCTGTACTCGAACCCTGCCAAGCTTACTCAGAATTTTTAGATACTGCAATATCTTAATTGGAATACACATTTAATTATTTTCTTTTCTTCCATTAGATCCTTACTTCGCTAGAGCCTCTGGACTACATTGCCGTTGCTTGTCTCCCTGGGATAAGTGAGGTGAGCACCTCAATTCAAAAAAAATATCGCTAAGAACACTGGTTTGATTAAAAAACTTTATGTACACTTTACAACAGGAGTTGCTCTTTCGAGGGGCACTGATGCCTATCTTGGGATTGAACTGGATTAGTGCCCTTATCATCGGAACCATTTTTGGCATTCTTCACTTGGGCAACGGCAGGAAATATTCATTTGCGATCTGGTACATAGTTTTCTGCAGTATTTTTGCATATGTGCAATGGGGAAATCCTTTTGCATATACACATAAGGATTAACTTTATTTTAGGCTTCAGGTATATTCTTACACATACTTTTATGTTTTCAGGGCAACATTTGTTGGCTTTGCCTATGGTATAGGAACCATAGCTTCCTCAAGTGTTATAGTTCCAATGGTTTCTCACTCGATAAACAATATTATTGGAGGTTTACTTTGGCGTTTTACCAAGAACTCACAAAAATAATATATATAATACCCTTAATAGTCATCCCTTAAGATCTTTCACTAGTTTAGGCTTTTTAGTCATTACTAGTTCTGTTGTAAGTATTAGTGTTCCACTATTGCTTCATTCATGTATTTTCAGTAGGTGTAGGTTATAGTAATTTTCCATCTTCTTGTTTTTCTATGACCATATGGAAAATGAAGTTAAAGATAGGTACTTCCTATGGAAAACAAAGTGTAGATTCATGGACAACAGAATATAAGTTGCAATGATCGTGAAACTATTCTTTACATAATGGTTACAGCCAGAGATTGTCAAATTCAGAGCTGTTGATTCCAGATAACAAACAGAAAATAACTAGAGCAATGAAATTTTCTTTTCCAGTGCTCATCCAGTAGTCAGACTTCATCGTTTATAACAGTTAACGTGATGAGAAAGTGCCGTTAAACGAGGTGCTGCTTTGTCATTGTGGGGAACAAATAAATGAAAACATATATATTGTTCATGCCACGTTCTTCATGGAGTTCAAATTATCCGCAGCACCTTTCACAAACTGGTGGGGACCTTTGGATGTTGCAGTAGCAGCAGGCCATAGTGCAGTTGTTGTTGCAACCTGAAAATTTTACCCAGAGCTACAAATTATGCTCATACCATACCATTTTAAATCAGTTTTAAGGCTGTGATAAAGCAGTCTATATAGAATATTATCGCCTATAAATACCAAAAGTTCATCAACAGCTGAAAAAAATATTCTGAAAGAACAATAGCTAGCTTTACAAGCAGCAGAAAGCATCGTCAAAGCATGAAGTGGCTGGCATGTATAGAGCCCGAAAAAAATAAAATGGCAGGAATTTGGAGTTCCAGCAGCAGGTTACCGTGTACAATGATGCGTCGGGATTTTCGGACATTATTTGAGCTTGTAACTGGTGAAGGTGGTGCGAGTAAAACAACCATCGAGGTTAGCAGGAGGATAGAGATGATGGCTACCCTCATGGTGTTGATAGACATCTTCATCTTGGGTGGTGAATTAGCATCATCTGGTTTTAGATGGTGGCTCTATATGCACCTGACAGAAGCTGAGTTGTTGGATGTTCTTTTAGCAGGTGAGGATTAGGAGGGACGGAGGAAGGAGTGCAGCCACTGATCCATGTCCTTTGTGTGAACCACTATCAACATTTTTGTTAAAATTCTGAATATTCCAGGCCGATTGTGTTGGTAAACGCTGCTAAATTGTGTCGGAAGCTCAAACGAGGGTAGTTTCTAGTGCAATTATCTTGCAGTGTTAACTATGACAGCAATTGTGCAGGTTGCAGGCATGTGCCAACGGATTGGAGACGCAGTATGCCCTAGCAAATGTTTAATTAAATTTGCTGCTGTAACAAATATTGTGCACTGAGAGTTGTGCATAATTGCGGTCATGGCATTGTCTATTCGTTATTCTGAACTGCAGTTGTGAACTCGTCTGAAAGCTATTCACATTTGTTCGAAAATAAACCGGGATGCAATTTGGCAAGCGGAAAGAAACCTCACCTTTCAGAAACTGCAGGTGCACAACTCATTTGACGAAACCTTGTTACCTTATGACATTGATAATTTAGGATCAGTCTTAAGTCATGCTCAAGCTGAAATAAATTTAGGATTTTGTTTTTGTCTCGCTCGCTTTCGTCAACGTTTGAGAGAATAACACATAGTAAACTACAAGTAACCTGTCACACATGACTTCTTTTTTTCGAGAAGAAGAGAGCTTTATTTATTACTCGGGAAGTTGATTACAATCACGAGCAATAATTTGCTCAATACACACTGGCATGGCCGACTGCCACACTGAAGAATGCTTCGTCCTCCTTGCCAGTTGCGCGAGCTCATGTGCAGCGCTATTACACTCTCTTCTTGTGTGGACTGCTGTCCACTCCGGGAGCCTTGCTCCAGCTTCAATCGCCTCTTCCAGGATAAACTTCAGGTTGGAGCGTCTGTCATCCCTATGGCGTAATGCAATCGCAACCGTACTACAGTCTGTTTCAAGCATCGCTCTATGGTGAAACCTTTCGGCCGCTAGAATTAAGCCTTCTCTTGCCGCCATCGTTCCATTTCCTCTGCCTCCTTCGCCCTTGGTATGTAACGCCAGGAAGAGAGGAGCGCAGTGTCATGACTATCCCTAACGACAACCCCAATTCCGCCATCCCCCGCGGTACTACTAAAAGCACCATCCACGTTGATTTTGATCCATCCATCCCCCGGCGCCACCCAGTTCTTCTTCACCCTTGGGCCAGCATCTCTTGCTCCCGCATTTCTCATTCCTGCAATTAGAGAATCCGTTAACGGTTTCTCTAATTGCAGGAATGAGAAACTCGACAAGGAAGAAACGAGCATTTCTCATTCCTGTCACACATGACTTCAACAAGGAACAAACTCGACATCAGTTTAACGTTCTTTTAGTTGAAGAAGAAGGTGTTGCCGATGAGGCTTTACAGTGTTCTTATTGCTGGAACGGCCAGATAAAAAGAAAAGAAACACGGCGTCTAGCTAGTTACTAGGCAAGATGCTGGCACTAGTGCATCTCGTGCACTGGCATCCTTCGGGGACGCATGCTGCGCCGGTGGCACGGTCGATCTTATCACAATCCAGCATGCATATCTGGATGTCGCAGTGGTCAGTGTACACGAATATGTAAGAAGTGCACCTGTCAGGCAAGACGGCTGACCCGTTGGGAAGAAGCCCGTCTGCAATTTCTGCAAGAGGTCTTTTACGGTACACAATACTACCTTGTACTACCGTTTAGAAAGGACTCATATGTAATAAAAAAGGACCTATTTTGAAAGATCCGACGGCTGAAATTAATTTTGTACTATCGGTTTTTTTACGGTAGTATGGGTAGTATTCATAGGTAGTATAGGTAGTATAAGGTTATGATTGGAAACAAAAAAAATTTTTTTGTAATAAATGAAATCAAATATATGAAATGTTTTATCTAACCTAATCTCACGTTATTCATGAATTCTAAATAATATATTTGTGTGCAAATTACCTTTTTATCCACAACAAAAAATCGGTTATACTACCATACTACCATTAGGTAGTATTGGGTACCGTAAAAGAGCTCTTTCTGCAAATATCATCAAAAAAAAGAATAATGTCAAACAGGATCAAAATGCATTCGTGCCTTGTATATAACCCCATAAACTAGGACGAGAAATACACTGGATTTCTCAAAAACAAATCAGGATTAGTGATGATCAAACCAACATCATGTACGTGCAATGGAGATAAGTGCTCAAGTACCTGAGATGAGCATCAGTGATACTACTGTGAGGGTCATCAGGAACATGGAGGCCACATTTTGTTTAGCCCTTTCCATGGTTTGATACGAATGCGAAGAGCTTAGAGATGTGTGCTTGATTGTCTGGGTTATGAAGGAGATAATGAGAGAGCAAGGTATGAAGAATGCTTTTATGTATATATATAATTATTTACACCTAGTAATACTTGTAGGATTGCATTACAACAGCACGGTTCTAGCAATGTGTGATATGTCTTAATTAAAAAGCTAGCAGAGTAGCTGTCCAAACTCCAAAGTCATGTACTACTAATTTTTAGCTATTAGTCCGTTTAGATGGGCTAGAGCTAATAGAACGCTGCTAAAAAAAATCTAGCGGATCCAAACAGCCCAGTTACAGTATTCTACTAATTTTTAGCTAGCCATCCAACCACAGGCATTAAAAAGGATATGAGCTGGCTTCCCCAGCTATAATAATAGTAGCTTACAATGAGCTAGGAGGATCCAAAAATGTCTCAAGTTCCTGTTAAAAAAAAACTTGGCTCAAGTTGTCCAAATACTGTACTCCAGCTAGCCTGTAGGTTACACACCTGCGGTGATTTAGCTAGCTTACATGTTTCGACTGAAACTCAAATGTCGCTGATATCAATTTTTTTTTGGATTGAATGATATAATTTGAAGCGGAAATTGTAGAATCGATACATACTAAAAATCTGAAAGTCAAATTTTGTCAAAAAACAGTATATCACATATTCAAATTAAAAAAACTCAAAATCAACTACAAAACTTAAAATGTTGGCATTTTTATTTCCTAACTAATTTGGTTTCCACTTCAATTTTTCATCTTGAATTTCATATAGAAAAATTTTATCATTTACGGGCTTTGTAAGATTGACTTTGAATGGTATTTTTTCCTACTTCAATTTTGTGGGAGAACCGTTCTGAAATACCACCATTTTAAATATTGAATAGATTCCTTGTATTAACAACTATAATTTATTTTTAAAATTTGTTACTTACATTTTTAATTAAAAAAAATCATAAAATTATGTTCTTTACCATTTGAGCCTTCCTACGCGTATCTCTTGGATACCCGTGAAATATGAAGAACGTTGTAGTACGCAATAGTCCCTAAGTAGCCGTGTTTCCATTCTTTTCTAAAAAAATCTTGTCATAAAAAACTAAATTATAATTTCTAAACTCTATATTCGGAGAATTTACAAATTTAGTTGAAAAAAAGATAATCTGATGCTAGTATCGAGTTTGGAAACACAAAAGCTAGAGGTAGCGACTAGCGAGGTAAGAAAACAAGCAAAGCTCGATTCAATCAAAGCAGGCTGCAGGCAGCAGCAGGCAATACTCTTTCGGCCCAAAATCATAAGGCACGCAAACCCCCACCGATAGCCCAAAGGCCCAAATCCCCATCTTGACTAAAAAAAGTCGTCATAAAAAACTAAAATTTCATTTGTACCTTGTGTTTCCTTGCTTAATATACAGGTACGGTTCCTAAAAAGACTTCAAATCATTTGGCAAATGTAAATTACAAGAATATAACAATTTAATTTGAATATCCAAATTGGCAAATTCACATCCTTTTACGAGTAAAAAAAGGATAATTCACAACTTTTTTTTTTGCGAAAAGGATAATTCACAACTCGATAAGCTTGTGTAAATGGTTTCCTCCAGCAGGCGCGCGCAGCAGGATTGTTGTGCTCATGCTATTTTGGCCCAAAAGAATAAAGCACGCAAACTACCACTGATAGCCCAATAGCCCATACATACCTTGACGCCAGCAGCCCACGGCCCACTTCGCACCCTTCACGCCCGCACCTTGTCCCCTGCCTGTCCCCTCTCCCTCCCTCCACCACCACCTCCTCTCTCCCGCCGCCGCCGCCGCCGCTCGCCTCGCCTGCTCCAATCCGAGGCCCCGGACGCGAACCCACTCCGCCTCCGCGGTGCGCCACCCGCCCGGCCCCAAAGCTCGAACCTTGGAGGGTCCAGGGCGGCAGCAAACCTCTTCGCCACCCTCCGCCGCCGCTGCCATCGTCGCTGCAGGATGGGGAAGCGCAAGCCCGTGCCTTCCGCCGGCGCTCGAGGTACGAACCCCTGCCCCCAACCAATGCGGCGCTACCTCCTTCGCTCTATTCGAGCTGTTTTGACGCGCTTCCCCTCATCCGCGTGTTGCTGTTGCTGTATTCGCAGGAGCTAAGAGCCGGCCGAAGAGGCCGAAGTCCGCCAAGCAGGGAGCTGAGTCGCGGGAGGAGAATCCCCAGCTGGCGGAGCAAGACGACGGTGTGGTTCTCTCCTTCTTGCATTGGATTCTTAATTTAGTGTGTCTCCCTTGTGAATGCCGGCAAATTCTTTCCTATTTGACCATTAGTACAATGGCCTGCATCTTGTAGCAAGAAGCTTAAGTTGCTAGTTTGTGCCACTGAGTTTTACCATAAGGTTACCCAACTGACGAGGGAGTTAAACTCAAATTTGTTGGCATAATGTTGTGCAATTGTGCCATTGGGTTTTCCCCCCACCTTCTCCCACATTGTTGCTTCTGCAGCAGATTAGTGCTTGTGTTTGTTCTTCCTACTGAACTTGTGCACTTTGTGCAGAAGAAACTGTAGATACTGAATCTAGAGCACCGGAGGCTGTTCAGCATAAGAAATCCAATGGGAGCTTTCAAGGCATAGTGCAGAGTGATGAAGATGACTCAGAAGATGAGTATGACGCTTCTAATGGTGATGCACCAGGTGGTACGATAAACAAGGGAAATGATTGTTCTGATGAAACAGAGACTTCATGGTTAGTGCTGCACAATATGAGACATTTTCCATATAATTTGGTCACGGGTCTATCACCTCTATGGGTGTTACGGTTCCATGTTCGCATTGAGAATGTTAACTGTAGTACATACAATTTTGTATAGTTAATCTGTATACAACTAGTTCTGCTTATCTGTTTTTTAGCCACAGCGAGCTTGTTTTGGCTTATTCATCTTCTTCTGCATCACAAAATATTATTGCAATAGCCAAAATCAGCGATACCCAGCGAACTTATCCACCAGCGGAACTAGCCCATATTCTCCTTGTATCAGTAGCAAGACGATAAGAACACCACTTCATCTTTTAATACTTCATTCTATAGCCATCTAGATCTGAGGAGTTATCTTTTTAGACTGATCTGAGGAGGTTAGTCCTCGTGATTTTTTTCCCTTTGAAATTCCATCTATGATTATGAGTAAGCAGAAGTGACAAAACATTCACATCCTTTCTATTTGTTTGCCATTTCCTGTTCTTGCATGCTCCTTTCTGAACGCTGCCTCCCTTTGTCTATTTTGCAGTTCATTTCATCGTCATGTAAGCCGCATCATAACAAATGAAGAAGTCAAGGCATTGATAAAGCAGAACTCTAAATTTAAATGGGAAATGCCTGCTGTGGACATTCCAAGGTCCAAATGGGTTGGAACAGGTGAAACGATGCAGGTACAGTTTCAGTCATCCTCATGTCATGTATTTTGAATTTTACATGTCAGTCATCTGAATTTGGATGATATGTTTAGTCTTTTAGTCTGGAGATAGTATGTTTCAACTTTCAAGTATTATGATACCATATTGCCCTTTAGTAATAATAACTATGCCAAATGCTGTTCGAGAAAAACAAAAAAAAGGGCGTACCCAGTGCCGTAGGCTCCCGCACTATGCGGGGTCTGGCGGCAGGTTGTTTAGCGCACAACCTTTCCTGCACATAACGATGCCTAATAGCAGTACCCATTATAGTGGCTAGAGGGTCATTGTTTAGTTTAATAGTATACCACTTCCATTGGGTTTTCATGTTTGAAGGCTAAATCGAATCACACATCATACAAAATTACAGGCGAACATTATCCTTTAAGCTCTGAATTCTGTTTGCTGAACTTATCTGAATTCTTACAAGTTGGAGTTGGCGAACTGGGAATCAATGTTTGGGGGAGGAAACATTGATCTTTTTGTGTGTGTGGGGGGGGGGGGGGGGGGTGGGGGGTTGTTAAGCACAAGACACACTAAGTTATCGCTTTTGTTCATTTTTGTTTGTGTATGCCTCTTTGACTCATTAAATTAAATGTCAAAATAATGAAATAGCTTTGTGATCGGTTATCTTACTGATTGTGCATGACTAGTTCTGGGATGATTAATTTTAAGGAGTACCTTGACGCTTTGTTCTTCTAGGAAGCTTGTGATGATCATCTTCATGATGTCAAAGGAAAGTTGAGAAACCATTGGCAACATATGCTTTCCGGTCATTTAAATTCTCGAATGGGCTTCTTCTCTCTCTGTAAGTTCCCTTTTTTGCAATAAACATAATCTCTTCCTTGTCTGCCTTGATCACTGCTGAGAAGGTCATGGTTCTTTCTTGTCTTTTATATGTAGGGCCTGTTTGGGAGAGCTCCAACTCCTATAATATCATAGAATACAGAGTTGTAGGTTGAAATGAATTGTTTAAGCTTCTGTTCTTAGTCTTAAATGGGAACAATATAACTCACTGAAATACCAACCCTCAGTCTACCCCCAGATCGAGCTACATGAAGAGCTGGAGTTCTCCTGAACAGGCCATTATGGCTGCTGACTTGGCTCTAAAGCATATATATTATTTAATAACATAGCAACAGTTATCTTGGCCTAGAGCGAATAAAGGTTCCTGTTATCAGAATTTGTGATAGAGCATAGCAACCTTAGAACAATAAAATGTGTGCCTAAGTTATTCTATCTAAATCCTAAAGAGTTAAGTCTTTTCATGGTGTATGCCTATTCAATCCTTAAGAGTGAAGTCTTTTCATGGTGTATGCGTATTCAATCCTTGGCCTAATCATATTCGATGAAAAGAAGGATTGCTGATACTGTTTTAGCGTCATCAGTTAATTCCCAACCCTACTTTCTCCGATATAGTAATGAAAGGGACAAATCAGTGCTGTACCTTGTTAAATTTTCTCACCTGTATGATGTATGGTATTCTTTCTATTATCCTTATGTTAGATATAACTATATTCTTAATGGATTACTGCAGGTAATAGTTATCGTGACATAATGCATTGTAATAAGAAGCCATTTTATCTGAAAAGTAATGGTGTGGATTCCAGTACTATGGACGCATATCTTATGCATGCTGTAAGTTTTACTATCTCTTTCGGGTCATGTTATTATTCTTGAACCTCTTATGGTGCTGGCTAATCTGTAAAGCGTACTACTTTTGCAGTTGAATCATGTTCATAGGACACGAGATGTTGTCATTAGAAATGACGCAAAGCTTAGAAATGATGCTGACACAGAGATTTCGGATGACAACACATACCTTGATCAGGGTTTTACACGTCCAAAGGTATATCACATCAAGAATGTTTGAAATATTGATCATATACTCTGTTGCGACATCAACTGAGATTGCATTACTAGATTTTTTTAGTGTGCAATGCTGCATTTTATTTTACAATGTTTTCTTTGTGATGTGTTTGGCGAGAAGAAAAAGTCATCAGTATGCAAGGTGAATAGGTTTATAAGAAAACATTTAGTTGTCTATGATAGTTGATTCCTACACTTTTACTCACAATTTATGATGAATTATGTTTTGTATTTGACTCGTAGAGCTTGGCTACATTATCCTATTGTATTATTGATAAACCATGGCATGTCACACTTCTTAAGATTCATTTGACCTTTCTGTTCATTCCCCGAATTTTCAAATAGTACTTCTATTCGCCGCAAAACTTAGTGCCATTTTCCATTTTAGTGTGCACGTCACAGTTACACCAGTGCAGTTTGCCCTTTGAGAATCTTTCCCACACCAAGGAAGCACTGCAGATTGGGACATCTTTTAATAGAGCATTTCGTAACAAATCGGTTTAAACAAATAATACTGTCCCAAACTCCAAGCAATAGTGGTAAATAAATAAAAAATTGATAATATTTTATTATTTTATTATAATGGGTCGGTTGCCAGTTGAGTTGACTTGAGTTTATCAGCTCATGCATCTCATGGTGTGCAGCTGCTGCACAGTGCATGGTCTCGAGGCAAAGCCTCTTGTAGATGGCTCTCAAAAAGTAGTCCACGACACGCTCAGCAATATCTTTGGTTGACTTTGAGCATATCTAAGTAAATAGTATCTAACTGGACACTACATGTTATATAAATTCATTATCCATAGATAATTGTGGGAATGTAATTGTACTTCAGTATAAAATAAATATCATTTTGGATATGCAGATTTTGATTACAAATTACATTTTATGTGTTGAGTTGGGATATATTAAAACTGATACAGGTATGTCTGTCTCAAAAGTTTCATGACAAAATATGTTTGGTATAATAAATATAATTACAACAAACATTAGTTGTCAAAGTTGTGTTTTGGGGATTATGTCGATGTCCAAAATGGCATTTATTTATGACTGGATCAAATCCTATTTTGTCATGCAATCATCAATGTAAGTAAACATGGCTGGCATGCTATCGCTTTGATGGGAGTCGTATAGCGTGTCATTTCCTGTACCATAAATCCAGCCTTAAGCTACATTCGTATTTATCTCCATTTCTTTTGTCTAAATACATATTTAGGTTCTTTTCTTGTTACCGCTCAAAAGTTTTGCACGGCGCATTGTGAAGAGATTGATCCAGCTTTCCCCGTTGCAACAAAAGGTAGAATTTCATTTTTCTTATATTCATATGCAATGGTTTCTGTTCTGATTTCGTCAAGATATGAAGCAAATTTATAAAATGAATTCTAATCGGCCCTATACATTCATTTGACTCTGCATATTGTTATCAGCTGATATGGTTATATACAACTATAACCCCTTAGCAAAAAAAAAAAAAAACAAAAAAAAACAAAAAACAACAACTATAACCATATTAATATCCCACTCATATGCTTTTTGTTTCTGGTGCTAAGTGAATCTTTCTCTCTTCTGTAGAATGCCATGGGACAATTTAAAAAGGAGTTTGGTGAATCAGATGATGAAATGCCTGAACATAGCACAAAACCTGCAGACTTTGACCTTCTTTTTGCTGGAGATATTGATGATCACTTTCTTTTTGGCATAAAATTAACGAAGTAAGTATGCTATATAATTAATTAATATTTTTTAACTTGCTTATAATAAAATTTCGGTTCAGATTTAAGTTTGTCTTAATACTTTAAACATACTCCCTCCATACTCGTATTAGATGATGTTTAGGACAAGGTTTTAGTCAAACATTGGGAATATAAATCACGAATAACTTTTAAGTCGTTGAGTTTGAAAATGTGAAAACCATATGAATAGATTTGTCTTGATAAGTATTTTTAGAAAAGTATACATATATTATGTTTTAATAAATATTTTTGTAAAAATAAGAAGTCAAAGTTACATTTTGGTGACCGTGTCGTTGTCTTAAACATCATCTAATACGAGTATGGAGGGAGTATATTTTATTTTTTGTCCTTTTATTATCACATGACTGCGAAGTGAAAGTTTGGATGTTAATGGATATTGAACTGTGGATATATAATAACTCTATACTTCACTCTGTCCCCACTTGAGTTTCAATCAGCAGCTTTAATCTAAGTCCTTGTTGAAAATCCCCTCATTTCCTATTCTTATTTTTATTATGACAATGTTCAGTAGTCATCCATTTGCCTGGACATCACTGAATCCTTACCTTCTACAAAAAAAAGCATACACCACATGCTACTTTAGCTCTTGCAATGTTTGATAATTAATCTTCTATTTTCAGAACTTGGCATTTAAATTAAATTGTCCTCATTCATGGAACTCACTTCTGCAAAATAGTTTGATGAGTACTTAATGTCTGAACTAACGTTTCTGAGAAACATCAAAAATCTTCTAGCACATTGGTTACTGAGAAACATCTTGACGGTTAATGTTTGAACTAATGTTTCTGCAGGAAATCTATCAAGCTGTACAGTAACTTCTATTCTTCTGATATCATAGTTGCATCTCCTTTAGCGCTTAAACGTGTAAGTATTTTTTTAAACAACTGTTTTTCATAAGACTTCTTGACTACTTATGTCTGGCAGCTTTACTCTTATTCTCGGAAGACCTGTTGTCCTTTTGATCTAGAACTTGATGTACTCCTGAAAAGTACAAGGAAATTGCTAGAATACTTAGGGTATGACACTGGTGGTGGATAGCCAGTATTATTGGTGGGGAGATCAGGGGTGGGCATGGCAGTAGGCCAGCAAGGAGCTGGTGTGTTCTTTCTGGTGATTTGCAGTGCTGGTAGGCACCAACTAATGTATGGGGAGTTGAAAGGGAGGAAGTTTGCAGAACATGTCATGATAATAATGGCAGAACTTGATTAGGCCATAAGTTATTTGGATATGGTACAATGCGACTTCAGCGCGATTGGACATGAGGATGGAGACGTTAGCCTTGATGGGCAAGTGGTGGCCAAGAAGGATACTTTTCGATATTTAGGATCGATACTCCAGAAGGATGGAGATATTGATGAAGATGTTAGGCATAGAATTTCAGCCGGTTGGCTAAAATGGCGTCAAGCTTCTGGCGTCCTCTGTGACAAGAGGGTGCCACAAAAGCTAAAAGGTAAGTTCTATAGGACGGCGATTCGCCCGGCGATGCTATACGTTGCGGAATGTTGGCCTACAAAAAGGCGACATGTCCAACAATTGAGTGTAGCAGAGATGCGTATGTTACGCTGGTCTTGTGGGCACACAAGAAGGGATAGAGTACGGAACGAAGATATTCGGGATAGGGTCGGCGTAGCACCAATCGAGGAGAAACTGACGCAACATCGGTTGAGATGGTTTGGACATGTCCAACGGAGGCCTCTTGAGGCGCCAGTGCGTAGTGGGGTTCTAGAAAGGGTAGATAATGTAAAGAGAGGCAGAGGTCGACCTAAACTGACTTGGGATGAGTCGGTCAAGAGGGATCTTAGAGAGTGGAATATCTCCAAGGAATTAGCTATAGATAGATGCGCTTGGAGACTTGCAATTAACGTGCCTGAACCGTGATCTTTTGTTTCTTCTCTTATTTACCCCTAACCTTATCTTTGGTCTTGTGCCGTTTTATGTCTTTCTTATCCCTGTTTCTTTTGGGTTTCATCTCTAGCCTACCCCAACTTGCTTGGGACAAAAGGCTATGTTGTTGTTGTTGTTGTTGTACAAGTAAATGTACATAGCTTTGCACTTAGCAGTGATGCCTTTGGGAAGTTGTATGACAGTATCCTGTGGAAAATGGTGGTTTGTCCGATTGGATGAAGGGAACAGTATATTGTTGAAATCTACAGGCAGCGTCATCACTCATCAAGCTTTAGGCATTACAAGCATGATTGGAGAATTGTCTGATAAACTGAACTTTGACAGGTTAAAACACTGAGGTCATTTTGACATCATTGCTATAATCGTTTCAATCTTTACCCCCTACCCCCCACCCCCAGGAAACTCCATCCCTGCAAACGAGACGATCCAGCAAATAATACACTGTCGGCTTATTAGGAAACTTGCTGTCAATGGCCCACCTTGTTTGCCAAATTGCTCAGGCTTGCCTTAGAAACCAAAAAAAAGGCCTAACTGATAGGCCACACCAAATTTGTTTGGGATCCAAGTAGACAAGAAGTCTGCCAATGATTACGGGCGGTTATCCCATCTGAAAATCTTTCGTATACCACACCCACTAGGACTTGGCTATATACCAATCAGAAAAAATAATCTGTGTTGTCAAAATGGCAATTTCTTTTGTCTCAGCAAATAACTTTGCTTTCTAATCGAATGCATTAAGTTGTACTTGTGGAACATACAGTTATAGAGTTGTATTATTTATACTTTATGCTTTTCTGTTATCAGAAAATTGATGGAGGAGAACATGGCAAGGAGAAGGATTTTGATTTCCTATCATCAATCGAAGTTAGTTCCTTTTAACCTTATGACATGATCTATTTGCCACTCATAGTAGATACAAACCCTCTTTTTAAACCATAAATATATATGCCCACAATCTAGATTCACATGGAAAAAAAATTATAGGATCTTTCATGAAAAGTACTCCAGAGGATTGTACCTTGCAGGTTGCTAATGTATTGTAAGAAGAACTATTACAAAAAATTGTATCTGAAAATAGACTTGTACTTAGGAATTGAAGAGAGTGCATTTGTCCTAGTGTTTCTCTTTTCTTCATTTTTTGTATCTCTAAAATGGTTTGTATGCAGATAGTGGTTGTCGATCATGCAGATGTGATATCTATGCAGGTAAACATCAATGCTTATATATTTTTCTACTTATTTGGTGATAACTTTTGGTACAAATGACAGTTTATGCATGAATGTGCAGAACTGGGCACATCTGGAGGCTGTGTTTGAACATCTTAATCATTTGCCATCAAAAGAACATGGAACCAATGTGATGCGAATTAGACCATGGTAGTTCTGTTTCCTTGAATATTTTTATGTTAACATCAACTCTGTATCATGGACAGCCAATTGTCATGGCAATTTATTATTAATTATCTACGTATATTCTCAAACTATATCCATATTAATTAAGCTTGTACATTGATGCTCAAGGTACTTGGATCAGCATGCACAGTACTATCGGCAGACAATACTGTTAAGCTCATATCTTACACCAGGTACGGTTTTAGCTCCCCCCTCTTAGTGTAGAGAATGAAGATGCTCAAGGCGACTAGTTATGCATGTGAAGTTGTGAACTGTAGGACCTTGATTAGCTAATAGGTTCATAATTTAATGGTGCTATGCAGACTTCTCCTTTTACATCTCTTGCATAGCTGTCCATTTGTTTATTCATAGACCTATATACATTTCAAATTTCAATTGTTTGCCATGTCATGCAGAGATTAATGCTTTATTTAATGGATTATGCTTCAGCTATGAAGGAAAGGTATATGCCATGCTTGAAATCACTGAGGCAGCTGTTTCTTTTTTCCCCTTTAAGCATGTATATTTGACTTCTATATTATTGAACCCATATTTTTACAATTTTGCCCAGATTAAAATGGTGACCGAGTATGCAGGTGTTCTTTCCAAAATACAACTTGAAGTACGGCAGGTGAGCTGAATGCTCTTATCTGTCTTGATTCTGCCATGTTGTTGCATATACAGTGAACAAACTGTAAATTTTACCCATGGATATATCATATATTTATGTAAACAAAGTTTTTATGCCATGGATTCAGAATCCCCCTGAGTTGTTGTAGACTAAATTTCATGCATAATTTCATATTTTATTTACCAGAATAGTTCTGCTTTACTAATCTAATCTTTTTTCACTGTGCAATTTCTGAACAGGTGTATGAACGGTTTGATACATCTTCTATTACTGAAGCTGACGATGCCCGCTTTGATTATTTCTGCAACAAGGTTAGATATTTTGTGCTTGTATAGGATATCTGCCATTGTACTGGAATTTAGCTCAAATAGACAGTACATTTCTTTTAATGAAGGGTTTACTAGTTAAAGAATAATCTGAACAACTTTGTCCAATCCTTCAAAGTGTACTGAGGTTAGTTCAAAATTCTACAAACTTATCTTATAACCAGCTAACTAATCTTATCAACTTGACTAACTTAATCTCTAAGCAAATAGCAAGCAGCTAGATTAGCTCACTGGCCTACTCAGCTGGGGTTACTGGGTTATGCTTATTGGTGTTCTGTCTGTGGCTCACCATGTTAGTCTCTGGGTTTGTAAAAATTTTCAGAGATGTTTTATTTTTCTACCTTTTGTAGTCTATTCCATATAAATGTGTTTAATATACTATTTAATACGTATGTTGTTTATATTTTTTTATGTGTTACAGGTATATCCAAAGATTCAGGACTTGGATGAGGTACGTTATTCTGTTATTGCTTATGTATGTACAAAGCATTCAGTTGTGTTTGGTACTTCTGAAATTTTGTAGGAGCATTACTCCTATAATGGCTATTGCTTGCAATATTCGCTAACTGTATAATGCATCGCAGGGTGGATTATTGCTATTTGTTAGTTCGTACTTTGAATATATTCGGATAAGCAATTTCTTAAAATCTAAGGAAGCGTCTTTTTGTCGGGTTGGAGAGTGAGTAGACCTTCTCGTTATTGATTATTTTACAGGTTCAATTTAAATGATTTTCTTTTATTCTTAAGACAAGTGGTAACTGTCTCAATCTACTCCCAAATCAGGGCTACATCACAACAAGACATATCTCGTTCAAGACTCTGGTTTTTTGAGGGCAAGAAAAAGATCTTGCTTTATAGTGAAAGATCTCACTTTTACCATCGATATAAGGTGAAAAAAAGGGACTGGAGCATAACTTGTTATACTGTGCGGTTCTTGTTGTTTTGTGTTACATGTAGTCTAGGATATTCATCATTATTTTTTTTACCATGCAGATCAGGGGGACAAAGCATTTGCTAATTTATTCATTGCCAGGGAGAAAAGAATTTTATCCAGAGGTATTGACTAAATTGCCATTGCATGTGCGAAGTTTTATTGTGAAGAGATTTGAAAATTTAATGGCCTTTGGGTTTGTATCTTCCTTTCAGCTTGTAAATATGCTAGGTGAATCAGAAAACCGGAAGTGCAATGTCCTTTTTTCTCGTCTGGACCTTCTTAAGGTGAGGTCACTTTCATGTAGTTTGGTTCCATCATGGAAACTGTAATATTGTTGAGCTGTTAATTTCATACTATGCAGAAACATTCATTTCATGCAGTTTGTGTTCCATCGTATTTTGCAGTTGAGCTATTGAATAGCAGTATGAATAATTTTATTTGAATAGCCTTTTCCACTCGCACTATCAGTCCGGATTCAAGAGGAAAATCACGAGATTTGGGTTTTTGAGTTTCTGTTTGAAAATTTGTCTCACGTAATATCAGTTAATGCTCAACAGCGATCTACATGTTCTCAATGCGGTTCTCTCATAATCACTTGGTAGCTTTTGTATATTTCAATTTCTTATGCTGTATCTTTTAGAAGTTCATATGCATTATTCCTCGACTCCAGTGAGTTCAATCTCCACCAGCATGTTACTTATCCTTGGAGTAAACTAACTTGTTGCTAACTTGCAGTTAGAGCGGATTGTTGGGACATCTTCTGCACGAAGGTTGATTTCCTCGGACAAGAGCATGTTTGTCTTCTTCTGATGTAGCCATGCAGTAACCTAGTAGGTGATCATGTGAGCGAAGTTTTGCGATCAAAGTTTTGTAGGCAGCCATGCAGTAGACTAGCAGGTCTCCATGTGAGTGATCATTGTTGTAACTAAAGGTCAACCTGTCGATGACAATGGACAGTAGCAGGCAGTGAGGCATGGTGTAGTACTGGCCATGGAAATGTGCCATCGCAGAGGCAGGGAGGGCTCGTGGTGAAAATTGGGTGCTCATGGTTCCAAGAATACAGATGGATCATTCGTTGATCCGTCATCTCAATCACAGCGCCATTGAAATCCATATGTTTACTGAACCTTTCATACGATCAAACATCAGTGAATTTTTAACCAGTTCCACACTGAATTTTGTTGAACTATCATATGGCTACAATATTGCATTTTCTCATCTAACATACTGCAAGTGCAAGAGCAGGCGTGCAGTAAAACTAACAGCAGACGACGACGGTGTTTTGATACATGTCCAATTACAAAAAGCCTATCATCTACCCTTCCCTGACAGGCAGCATCATAAGGATATGCAACAATTCAAAGTTGACAGGCAGCATTGTGGACCATGGTCGGAGGATCTTTTTAAGTTACAAGCTACAAGCATTGGTTAGTTCCTTGATGACGAACAAATGATAAAGCCGGTGCTCCAAGTCAATCCTACGCACGATCTATCACTCTATCAGACAGAAATTTGGGAGCACGTCGTGGATATTCTTCCAATCTTACACATGTTTCTGGCATAGCAAAGCTTAGCAACTTTTCATGCGCTTCCTTGGCCTTGCTTACGGACAAGATTAATCTCATCCTTTTAAACTTCACTGCCCAATTGATTAGTTGTTTCACAAAAGCCACTTCATGATCAGTTTCTGTCATGTCAATGATTACTACTTCTTGGAGGTGATTTAAAGTGAGTTCATCGGTCTTCCAATTCGATGGTTGATCACAAACACAGCCTGATTCACACTGCGAACGTACCTAGAACGAGGAGCAGGTTATTACAGTCAGGTTTTGTCAAATGCAATTAGGAAGGCTTAGAAAAACAAATGCACTGGATATTATTATCAATGCCTGGATGTATCAACATATTTTTGTAACAAAAATTAGCATGATACTTTATTGGAAGCCAATTAATTGCAGCAGTAAGGATGCTATTTACAACAGAATGATCAAGCAAAAGTAAGTTTACAATGGCACTATTCCAACCATTCATTTCCAACATATACTGACAATGTTTAAGAGGATGGCACTTCTTATCAATTAAAATATTCCGGAGCAAAGTATATTTGTCATACCAACACCTAAAACAAAGCCCAAAAAGAATCAAGCGTGTATAGCTTACTTGAGAAATCGGATAAACAAACATTGCTTACCTCCAAGTCATTTCTGGGATGTAGTGCCAGCGCCATTTCTTCTAGATCACTGCACATCCTGAGAACATGAAATAAACCGGCTCCAAAGGCATGCCCTTGGTTGTGTACGTAGAGGACCAAGTGATTAACGCGAGAGAGCACTGAAAAGTCTTCCATCAAGTATTGGAAGTTCCTGATGTGCTGCATATTCATAAGAAGTCATCAAAAAAGAAAGATCATTTGTTATGGATCAGGACAAATAAGCAATTAATTTCAACTCTCCGAGTGCTGGCGCCACGACAGTGAGCTTCTGCAACCCATACAGACGCCGCAGATCGATGGATTTCAAGCAGAGACGCAGAGTGGATGGTGAGACTTGGCAGCCCTCTGGAATCGCGGATGCTGAGCTTCTGCAAGCACGGGCACCGTGGCCGGGAGATGGAGTCACCGAGCTCGCATGGGCAGTGAGAGCTGGGCAAAGACGCCGGCGGGGGGCACGGCCAGGCCGAGAAATCCCAGGTCGAGCCCCGCCGTGGTGGCGTTCTGCAGGCACGGCAGCTCAAGGGCCGGCGCCTCGTCCCAATTCCTCCTCCGAGCAACAAAGAATACACGGAAAAGAGCAACAAAGGCTCCATACGCAATCACAACAGGCAGCTTAGTGATCATCATATGTACACTAATAACCTAAATCCTGCACCACAGGATGGTGGCATTATAACCCTACAAGAATACACGGCAAGTAGTACTCCGTATGCAGCACTCCAACATTCAGACAACACAGTGCGCTGCAAACAGAGTAATGCTACACGGGGGTGCTCCAATACCTTACAATTAAAGTGTTGCTATGGTCCAAGCAGGTATCGCTTCCTGTCGAACTTCATGGTCCCACTTGTGTGATACATGTAAAACTCCACGCGCGTTTCTGGCCCAGAAAAGCTTGATAACGTTTGACGCAACTCCCTGACCTTGCATTCACTTAGTGAAGGATGGAAAGTTATTTGCATCCTTTTCAGCACCACCGCCCAAGTGAATAGTCGTTTCACAACAGCAACTTGATGATCAGTCCCCTCCATGTCGATGGCTACTTCTTGGAGGAAATTCAAAGTGAGTTCCTCAGTATTCCAGTCCATTGAATGACCACAAACACAGCCAGATGGGCACATAAATGGTTCCTAAAAAGAGGAGGCAGTTATCACCAATAGGTATTGCCAAATGCTAATCAGGAAGGAAAGAAAATTAGTAAGTTGAAAAGTATGAACACCAGGATATACACAACAGATTTCTGTAACAAATTATCAATGATCAGGCTAAACTGTGCACACACAAAAATAAAATTGCAAACATTGATTACCTCCAAGTCAATTAGCAACACCACCAAATTTCTTATATCACTGCACATCCTGAGAACATGAAACAAGCTGGCTCCAAAGGTGTGTCCACTGCGCCGAATCATGATGGCCAAGGATGTAAGACAGGGAATCTTCGTAAGTTCTTCCATCGCATATTCAAAGCTCCCAATGTTCTGCTTATTCATAAATTATCAGAAAAGAAATTGTGTATGGATCAGGACCACAAAGAAGACGTCACATTTTCTAATAACTTATTATCACAAGAAATAACCTGACAAGTTTGCTTTATATTCTTATGGACAAACCTAGATTAAGTATAAGTAACCATGCTCTAGTATGAAGTCTTTACCAAATGCAACGCCATGAGAATCACGAATATGGTCGTTCAAAGGTCTCAACACTAAGAGCACCCGCAGTGGTTGGTTCGATTGCTGCAGGCCTAGGGAGCGAACAAAGCTACGGTTCGGCCCGTCCAGTGCCAGCATCATTTTGTGGGACCCACACGTAAAATCAAGTCATGACTTTTTGCGTCCGCCCGTCACCCTTTGCACGAGCAGGCAGACCGAGAGCCGGCAGCAGCCGTAAAAAAACAATTGTTTTTTGCCCTCGCGTCAAACCGAATCTAGAGTGCGAACTGAGCTCTGACACCCAAAGTTTGACAGCTGCAGTGGCCTTGGTTCGGCTAAAGCGAACCGAGCTCGCCCATGGTTCGCCCACTGCGGGTGCTCTAATATCCCTGTTTTCACCAACCCCAATGAATTCTGTGCCCCATGACTAAGATGCCACTACAGATTCCGAGTGTGTATAATTTTCACACTAATAACTGCTCCCTTTCAGTACACGTATCAAGATTTCATTAACCTACCAAACACGAGCAAAAGCAAAGCAAGCTTAAATTCTGCATGGATACTGTCAAATGTCACCACTATCAGGATAATTCTGTCTAGACCCCAGGTTGCATTGGGCTGACTGTCAAATGGCATTTTCCTTTCTCAAGTTGGGCATCTGCATCATTGTTAAAGGCTTAATGTGAAGTTATTTTGTCTGAATTAAGACTTTACCTGCTAGGCTGCTATTCAAAATTATGCATAATACTACATTGTTAAAGATTTTTTCTGTTTATCATGAATCAAAATGGGGTGGATCCTGTCTTGAAAAAAAAAACATTACTACCTAAGCATTAGCTCTTGAACACCAAGTCAGCTTTGTTACAACAGTAGATTGGTAGCAAGTTATTACTTCGATTGTGTCATAACATGATAACATCATGTCAGAGAGGATCTGAACTCACCTTAGGATAGAAAAGACTGATTTGAAGACTCAGGAGGGCCTGAAACCGCTTCAAGAGCTGCTGACTTCCACGATTGCACCAAGAGCCATGTGAATCATATACATTGAAAGTGCAGATCAGACTTTTTACTCGTGCCAAGCCGTCAAGCTGCACGGAGTTTGGATCATACAAATCCAACCACTGGAGCGCAACCAACTGAGTTGTTGAAATATTGGCAACGGGTCGACCATGAGTAAAGCAGCAACCCAATGTCAATCTCTTGAGCGCCTGCGCCACTACATTGAGCTGTTGCAGTCCATGCAGAGCCTGCAGACTCAACAGAATGAGAGACTCCGAGTGGATGGAGAGATTGGCCAGCCCACGGGCTTTGCTGACGCTGAGCTTCTGCAAGCATGGACACCGCAGCGAGGAGACGGCATCACCAAGCTCGCAAGGGCCGTGGAAACGGACGGACCTCAGGGAGAGATCAGTGAGCCGGGCGAAGACGCCGGCTAGCGGCATGGCGAGGCCGAGGAACCCTAGGTCGAGGGACACCGTGGTGGCGCTCTCGAAGCAGGGCAGCTCAAAGGACCCTAGATCTCCAGTCTCTTCCTTGCCGTCGCCACCGGCATTTCCCCCCGACACCCGGTTTTGGAAGATGACGCGGCCGGACAGGCGGCCCGCGGCGACGGCGAGGCACGCCTCCAAGGCATCGGGGGCGGCGTCCAGGGCCTCCACGCCGAGGTAGCTGATGGCCGCTTCATGGGAGGCGAGCGCGGAGGCGACGAGGCGGGGATCGGCGCCGGTGGGGAAGCGGAGCTCCGGGAGGAGCGCCCAGACGCGGCGCCAGCGGCGGGAGAGGGCGCTGGTCCGGACGGCGGCGGCGGTGTCGAGACGGAGGAGGATGAGAACGAGGACGTCGTCGGGGAGCGCGCTGAGGCGGTCCTCGCCGGCGGCGGCGGCGGCGGCGGAGGGCTTCGGGCGCTTGGCGGCGGCGCTTTGCTCCATGGGGAAATGGCCGCTGGGGAGGAATTCGGTTAGGCCTTTGGGCCTGTTGACGCCTTAGTGGGCTTCTTTCATTTTTCTTTTTTGTTTTCACAAAGAGAAAAACACACATCCATACTGCCACATCTTTTTTTGTTTCTTCACAATTAACTAATTTTCATATTTTAATCCTGTACAGACTAAGTTCGGTTTTGAAAGTTTACATGCTTGTATGTTCATCGCTCTAATTTCGTGTGCTTTCGAAATATCCTAGATATGTTTTTTTTCTTTGCAATGAGGGCAATACGATAACAAAGTAAAAATGAGTGAGGTTTGCAATATTTCCCTTTATTTTTTTTCCTTTAGGTCAAAAATTTAATAACAAGAGAATAGGCATAAGAATTAGAGGATGATATTATGAAGCACATCGATTGTGCTCAAAACAATCTACATAAAGAATTACTCTCAGATTTCTACGTGGAGTACTCAAACAAAATTGCAATCTGGTTTCTTTTTAAACACTGAAATTGGGTGATTACCTGAAGTCCAAAGAGGACTGGTATGGCGACTTCTTATAAGGACATATCCTTACATTTTCAACACTAAAATATCATCCTATCCAAAGACCAAAGATACCATGCATCCAATGCCGGACTTAGCTTGCAACGTGACGTGCTGGCATTTTAACATGTTAACAAGCAGCATACTATGGTATACCTAAAGGAAACAAGTAGTGTGCTGCAACAACTGAGGAAAACGATCAGCGCTCCATAGTCACAACCCGGTTCCTTGGTCTTCTGGTTTAATCAAGACTAACACTCTCTTATCCGCATCTTGATACATGTAAAATCCCACAAATGTTTCTGGCCTAGAGGAGCCTGCTAATGCTTGGCGGAACTCTTCGGCCTTGCTTTTGCTGATCTGGTAGTCAAATGCTATTGTCATCTTTTTCAGCACCGTCGCCCATTTGAATAGTTGCTTTAAGAAAGCAACTTCATGATCAGCTCCTTTCAGGTTAAGGATTCTTATATCTTCAAGGTGATTCAACAAGAGTTCCTCAGTTTTCCAGCTCGTTGGTTCATCACAAGGGCAGCCTGATAGACACTGTACAAGGAGAACCACAAGAATATAAGCTTATCTGGTATTGCTCGATGACAACAGGAAGAGAGAAGAGCAAACTGGGAGAATCGTGCCTGAACGTATGTTGTCAACAGGGGATGCTTTTTTTTTTTCAAAAAAAGTCTTGCTAATTTGTTCGAAGCAGAATAACCGGAGCAATAATATGGTTGCTATGTGCAGTGAATAGTAAAGCTAGTTAAATTGCTCAAATCCTAAAGTGTTACGAAGTAAAAACTAAACAGAAGGAATCCAAATGATCTTAGTTTATCGGCGGAAATATAGTCTTGTTTGGATCCTACGGATCAGGATGCAAGTACCCAGTATTTAGCATTTATAAAATTCTTGAAACACTTATCCTAATCCAAATAGAGGGTTTGTATTCATAGCTCAAACCTTCTAGGCTAAATTATATAATATTCAGATGCGTGCCACAAACTTTGGTATTATGTCCTACATACTAACTGTGTTATCAAGATTGAGTCTGCTTTCAGTCCCTCCGCTATCGTGTGCCATTTCGTCAGCCTTGTGGAACAAAGTCTCGTCATTAGAAAATACATAAATATACGCATTCACAAGACAGCAACTTCCCACAAAATATTAGTGAGCCAATCAGCCAAATTGAGCCAAGAAATGCAAATGCAATGTTGCTTTCTGTCATTTCCTAGTTACTTGAGTAAACAAAGAGAACTTTTACCTCCAAGTTGCTAGAGCTACGTAACACGAGCGACAATTTTCTTAGACCAGTACATATCCTGAGCACACGGAATAAGTTGGCTCCAAAACCATGTCCTTCATTGAATATAGACAGGTACAAGAATCTAATCTGAGGTAGCATTTCCATGTCCCCCATCAAGTATGGATATTCATTTATGTCCTGTGAAATCATAATAAGTTACCAGAAAACATAAAGATCATATGAAAAGGTCAGGAAGCAAAAAACAAAGAGGCGTCCCATTTTCAAATAACTGATGACTACAGCAACAATGTTGTTATAACCTGACAGGCTGGCTTGCTTTGTATTTCTTATGCAAAACTGGCCATTGTACACCATGCTTAGATTCATTAAATATCTATAAATATGCAAAACATGTGAATACGATTACATACTCTGGAAGTATAAATAAAGACTGTTCAAGTTTAACCACTTAAGATTTCCATGTCCCCTGTCTCATCACCACTGAGAGATCATGAATCTCTCTAAATAACTAGCATACTAGTGCATCAGACTGGGAGCATGCACAGTTCCCTCACACATCAAATCTTAAAATATTCTGGAATGTCACCATTAACAGGACAATTCTTTCTAGACCCTTATGTTGCGGTTGGATTAATTCCCAAATGCCACACTGTTTCAGTGCTGTATTTATATATCCCAAACTAAGCCACATTAACTAGGACACATGTTTTAATATGTTAAACTTATGAAAAGTGCCTTCCCTAAATTATGAATGCTACCGGATCAAATACGTCTAAAGCTAAGTTAGGCAGCTAGCTCTGTCATAATAATAACTTGCTAGCAAGAAGCATGGTAGCTGACATCGTAACTACTCAGACAACAGAAAGATCGATGTGCACTCACCTGCCAGACGAGTGGGAGACGAAGAGTGTCAATGAACTTAAATTTCTGCAGGAGGTTTAGACAACTTTGGTTATCTTCTTGTAGCCCATAAACATTGAAATAGTTGGTAGTCAGTCGTTGGAGACGTTCCAAATTGCCAAGATGGATTGATTCGGGATCATACACGTCTCTCCACATCAGGAACACAAGCTGAGGCGCTGTGATGTTTGCAACCGGCTCACTCTCATCATCTTTATAAAGGCTGTGTTTCACGTCTAACCTCTGAAGATTCGGCGCCACAATTGTGAGCTCCCGCAAGCTAGCGAGGTTATCCAGCACAATTTGCAGGAGAGACTCGGAGTGGATGGAGAGATTGTGCAGCCCCCGGGAGAGGTAGACATTGAGCTTCTGCAAGCACGGGCACCGCGGCGAGGAAACGGCGTCCCCGAGCTCGCACTGGCCGCGGAAACGGACGCGCATCAGGGAAAGCTCGACGAGCCGGGCGAAGACGCCCAGGGACGGCAGGGCGAGGCGGAGAAAGCCCATGTTGAGCTCAATCGAGGTGGCCTTCTCGAAGCAGGGCAGCAGAACATCGCCTCTCTTCTTCATCCGGGCCGGGGCGGTCATGTTGTGGTAGACAAGATCGCCGGAGAGGCGCCGCGCGGCGGAGGGAAGCCAGGCCGCCGCGGCTTCGGGGCCGGCGGCTTTCGTGGTGACGGAGATGCAGACGAGCGAAAGGGCTTCAGGGGCGTCGAGAATCTCGCGGATGCGGTGGCCGTCGGGCGCGAGGTGGAAGCAGAGTTCCGGGAGGAGGGCCCAGACGCGGCGCCAACGGCTTGAGAGGACGCTAGTACGGACGGCGGCGGCGGTGTCGAGGCGCAGAAGGATGAGGACGATGACGTCGTCGGGGAGCGCGCCTAGTCGGTCCTCGCCGCCGCCGGCAGCAGCGGGGGAGGGCTGCGGGCGCCTGGCTGCGATCGCGCCGCCGCCGCCGCTTTGCTCCATGTCCATGGAGGCATGGACAGTGGAAATGGGATGGGATTCGGGGCTCCTTTATATCCACCGGCCCACCGAGATGGTCAGGGATCCGCATACAAAGTCCATTAGGCCCAGATCAAACATAAAATGGAGGCCCATTCAAAGTTTTAGCTGAAAGGGTAAAATTGTGGAATCCAGTTTTTTGAAAATGTTGCTAAAAAAATAGTGAACCAATATTTTTTAAAAAAATTGAATCCAATAAAAAAATTGGGTCAACTTCTAATCTTATGAAAAAGGTTGAGTCAACATTTTTGAAAAAATATTTGATTAGAAGAAAATTGTTGGACTAATTTTCTTTTTAAAAAATGTTGAGGCTAAATAAAGTTGAAGCTCAACATTTTGGAGGACTTCGGATGCTTGGCAGCGGCACTTTGCTCCATGGGAATGATGTGGAATTGGCTGCTCGGGAGGAATTCGGTTAGTAGGCCTTTGGGCTTCCAAGTGTTCGTGGGTTTTTTTTTTACAATCAAAGAATATTATTTATTGAAACGATCATGTAAAAACTTGCAAGAAAACAATCAAATGTGTAAACAATGTATGGAACATATACAACAGTCTACACAAAGTTTTGTATTTTTTAGAAAAAAACGTAGAGGTCCCATACATGAATATAAAACTTTAAAATCAAATTCAACTTTGAGAGACATAAACAAGATTGATAAATCATGAACAGAGAGAAACACACATCCATACACCACATCATCTTTTTTCCTTTACGACTAACCAATTTTCACATTTTATTTTACTCCTACAACCTAAGTTGGGTTTTGAAATTTTACATGATTATATGTCCCCCCCTCTATTTTTGCATGCTTTCCAAATATCGTATATATGTTTGTTTTTACGATGGGGGCAACACAATAACAAAATACAAAAAAATGAGTTGGAAATATTTTCTCTTTATTATTTTCCATCTGCAGTGGTAGAGCTTCACCGCCTATGACCGGAAGGTCCAGGGTTCAAGCCCCAGCCTCTGCACATTTATGTGCGGGAAAGGCTGTGCGCTAAACAATCTGCCCCCAGACCCCGCATAGTGCGGGAGCCTATGGGTACGCCCCCCTTTTTTATTATTTTCCATCAGGCCAAAAATTCAATAAGAAGAGAATAGGCACAAGAATTAAAGAAAGGATGATATTATGAAGTACATCAATTGTGCTCAAAACAATCTGAATTACTCTCAGATCTCTACATGGACTGCTCAAATAATATAAAACTGCAATTCGATTTCTTTTTAAACACTGAAATTGGGTGATTACCTGAAATCTCCCAATACAAACTCCAAAAGGGCCTACACCTTACTGCTATGGCAACTTCTTATAAGGACATATCCTGACATTTCAACACTAACATAGTAAAATATCATCCTACCCAAAGACCAAAGAGACCATCCACTGCTGGACTTAGCTTGCAACGTGACATATGCTGGCATTTTAACATTAACAAGCAGCATACTACGGCATAGAGAGGAACCACAAGAATCACAAAGACTGAATTTTTGTTTCTTTTTAAACACAAGCGAAGCTCAGTATGGCAGACATATGTGTAATTTGGATGGTGGGGATTCCCAGGTTGGATGAGTGCCTGAAAATTTCCATATCCAAACTACAAAGAGACCTATCCATTGCTGATCTTGCAACATCTTATAAGGACATCCTGACATTTCAACATTAAAAGATCTTCTTATCCAAAGGTACCATCCATTGCTGGATTTACAACATCATAAAAGGGCATATACATGTCAAACACGCAGCATACTATGGCTAATGGCTGTATGGCATACACAGTACTAAAGGCTAATGGCTGTATGGCATACAGAGTACTAAAGGCTACAAGCAGTGTTGCAACAACTGAGAAAACGATCAGTGCTCCAGAATCAAAACCCGGTGCCATGGCCTTCTGGCTCAAGCAAGTACGTTGAACTTGTGCTCACATCATACATGTAGAATTCCACAGATGTTTCTGGCCTTGAAGAGCCTGCTAATGCTCGGCAGAACTCTCTGGCCTTGCTTTCACTAACCCGGTAGTCGAATCTTATTCTCAACTTTTTCAGCACCGTCGCCCAAATGAATAGTTGTTTCACAAAAGTAACTTCATGCTCAGCTCCTCGCATGTCAAAAATTTCTACACGTTTAAGGTGATTCAGTACGAGTGCCTCAGTCTTCCAGCTCACTGGTTGATCACAAATGCAGCCCGATGGACATGTAGACTGTGCCTATGAACAAGGAGCACTATAACATTATCTTCTTTTCAGGGACCAGATACCATACCATTATCTTGCAATGTTACATGACATCAAGAAGACAGATATAGCAAACTGGCGATGCCTGAACATATGTTATGGACAGAGTTTTCTTGAAAGAAAATACTACTGCTAATTTGTTTGAAGCCAGGTAATGCAAGCAATATGGTTTTTATGTGCAGCGAATGGTAGAGCAGAAACAAATATTTGATGAACTGCACAGATCCTAAATTTTGTGGCATAAATAGCCCATAAACAGAAGGAATATAATTGATCTTATGCTATCAATGGAAACTTAAAGGCCTGTTTGGATCCTATGGACCAGGATGCAAGAAGTCTTTAGCCCAAAATTCCTTGTAACACTTCTCATCCAAACAGAGGATTAGCGTTCATAGCTCAAACATTCTAGGCTAAACTATATCATATTAAGACGAAAGCCCCCAACTGTGTTATCTAGCTAGATTGAACCTGCTACTATTTGGATCCTATGGATCAGTATGCCAGTCCCCAGTATTCAGCCCAAACTCCTGATAACACTTATCCTCATCCAAAGAGAGGGTTAGTGTTCATAGCTCAAAATATTCTAGGCTAAACTATATCATATTCTGATGAAAGCCCCCAACTTATGTTATCTAGATTGAGTCTGCTATCAGTCAATTCCCTCCACTGCCACACATGTCAACAGACCAAAAGCATTTAAAGGATAACGCTTGCTACCGAGAAGAGGGTTCTACTTTTTCAGACTTGTACATTCAAAGTATTATCATTTGAAGACAACTAGAATGAGAAAGTCAAATCAAAGACAATTATGCCATCAAATGCAAATGCAATGTTGCTTTCTGTCGCTTCCTGGTTACTTGAGGAAACAAAGAGAGACTCACATCCATGTTCCCATTTGCATGTAACCCAAATGACAATTCTCTTAGATCAGTACACATCCTGAGCAGATGGAATGAGCTGGCTCCAAAAGCATGTCCTTGATTTAATACAGTCAGGTGCAAGAACCTAATTTGAGGGAGCATTGCGATGTCTCCCATCAAGCATTGCAAGTCATTTATGTCCTGTCGATTCATAAGAAGTTACAAGAAAAAATAAAGATCATATGAAAAGGTCAGGCAGCAAATAATAAAGAGGCATCCCATTTTCAATTAACTGATTATACAGCAAAATTGTTGTTATAACCTAACAAGCTTGCTTTGTATTTCTTATATGCAAAACTGGCCATTGCATACCATGCTTAAATTCATTAAATATCTATAAACATGCAAAACAAGAGAATAATATTGCATATTGTGCAAGTATAAATGATGATTGTTCAAGCTTTAACCGCCCAAGAGTCCATGTCCCTTTCTCACCACCACTTAAGAGTTCACAAACAACTGAATAATTCGCATACTAATGCATCGGTGGAAGTTTGTACTTTTCTCTCAAGCATCACAATTTCAAATATTTTTTTCTATGCATGCATGTCTAATTCGACTGATTCACAAACACCGCAGTCATCGTTAGTTAATTATAACAGTTATTTCAGTGCTGTACATTGAACTCCAACCCAAGCCGCATTATTTAACTAGGACACTTCTTTTAATGTTGAACTATTGAATGATGCGTATCCTAAATTAGGCATACTACCTAATCAAATACATCTTGAACTCTTAAGTTAGATTTAACACAATAACAGTCTGCAAAATAGCAAGTTACCCAATATCGTAACTCCAGTACTCCACAATAGAAGGATGTGCACTCACCTGCTTATAAACGAGCGTGAGAACAAGACTGTAGAGGGCCTGAAATTGTTGCAAGAGCCTCAGACAATGTCGATTCACAATCCTACTGCGAGGTGACCCGTACACAACAAAGTAGTTCGTGATCAGCCATTGCACCTGTCCCAAGTTACCAAGATGGACATGTTGCGGATCATACACTTCGTTCCACTCCAGGGACTCCAGCTGAGGCGCTGAGATGTTTGCAACCGGTTCACTTGGATCCTCATCAAGATGAAGAAAGATTCGAATCACGCTCAACTCCTGGAGATGCGGCGTCACGAGTATGAGCTTCCTTAAGCTGCGAAGGGCCTTCAGCTTGATTAGCAGGAGGGACTTGGAGTCGATGAACACGAGATTGTCCAGACCCCTGGAGTCGTGGACCTCGAGCTTCTTCAAGAGCGGGCACCGCGGCCAGGAGACCACGTCGCCGAGCTCGCACGGGCTGCGGAACCGGACGCACCTCAGGGAAATCCCGGTGAGCCGCGCGAAGAAGCCCTGCGGCGGCAGGGCGAGGCCGAGGAAGCCCATGTTGAGCTCAATCGTGGTGGCCTTCTCGAAGCAGGGCAGCTGAACGGCCTCCCCCGCCTCCTTCTCCTCCTCCTCGTAGCTCATCGGCGGGGCGGCAATGTTGTGGTAGACAAGGTCCCCGGAGAGGCGGCGCGCGGCGGCGGGAAGCCAGGCCGCCGCGGATTCGGGGCGGGCGCCTTCCGTGGTGACGGAGATGCGGCGGAGCGCTGCGGCTTCAGGGGCGTCGAGGATCCCGCGGATGGCGCGGCCGTCGGGGGCGGGGTCGAAGCGGAGCTCCGGGAGGAGCGCCCAGACGCGGCTCCAGCGGCGGGAGAAGGCGCTGGTCCGGACGGCGGCGGCGGTGGTTTCGAGGCGGAGGAGGATGAGGACGAGGAGGTCGTCGGGGAGCGCGCTGAGGCGGTCCTCGCCGACGCCGCCGGCGTCGCCGGAGGAGAGCTTCGTGCGCTTGGCGGCGACCTCGCCGCCGCGTTGCGCCATGGAAATGGGGAGGGGAATTTCGATTCGGCCAGAGCGGTTGGCGTTCGTTGGGGGTGGGCTTCTCTATTTTATTTTTTCTTCATTTTTTACAACGAAAGGACAAAGGAGCCATTTATCATAGAGATAGTATCATAGTAGTAGCATTTATGATTTTTCCTGAATTTGTTCTTTTTTATTTTTATTTTGATTCGGCCTGTCTGTGGGTCTCCAAAACGATTAGTGGGCATATTCATGAATAATCACGAACTTTGGTGTGTACGATATTAGATTAGATGCACAATAACTGACAAAGCCTTTTTTATTCTACCCACATGGATCCGACAGGTAGACCCACGGGTCATGTACGTGAGCAGTCAGGACTCTTTCTCGTACTGCACGTCAGCCCCTAGGACTCTTTCTTCTCATGCTATATTGGTCATGTACGTGAGCAGTTAAGACCCTTTCTCATGCTACACGTTAGCCACTATGACTCTTTCTCACGCTACATTTTTTTAAAACACCTGAAAAATACACGAAAAAAGAGTGAAGGTAGAATTCTTTTGATTTATGGTTAAATTAAAGGAAACATAGTTTCGTTGAATTTGAAGTACTCAAGTTTCTATGAATAATTGCTTCGCATCTGAAATCACATGAAAACGGTCACGCTAGGATATTCTTTATACTTTTATGTGTACAAAGATAGAATAACTTCAGAATAATTAATGTAGCTTTTTTATTTTTTGAGTGAAATATCCTTAGGGTCCGTTTATTTGATGGGAATTTGAAGGAATTGGAATCTAGTAATAAATTATAGCTTGGAATTTGACATTCCACAATTTTTTTAAACTTACAAATAAACCTATCCCAAATTCATAGGGTTTGAGATGGAAATGAATTCAATAGGATGGAAGATAAAAATATAAGCTTATTCATTGGGTGGGAGATAAAAAAGATAGGATCGCTCTATTATATTCATAAGATGGGAGATAAAAAGATAGGCTTATTCATAGGGTGAGAGATATAATCGTATGTATTCTAATTCCTCCAAATTCCCGCCAAACAAACGGGGCCTTAAACTTTTTCTAGATTATGGACCTAACTCTCACTTGAAAAATGAATTTTAAGTACTCAGATGATCACGTTGAGAGTTCACGGAAGTAGATATGGCCCTAGTGCATTTCACTCATAATTTTTATGGAATATATGAAAAAGAAACAAGGCAAAAAAAAATAATGTTCAAGTAGAAGAAACAAGAAAACAAATGTTGTTGAATTCCAAGACTTGCTTCACATTTCGAATTACACAGAAACGAATTTGCATCGAAACTCTTTGTTCAACGTATAAAGTAAATTGAAGTCTCTTATGGTCAAAACAACATTGCATTTCAATTATTTCCAGTTCGTTCAACTTTTTCCGAATTCCGTTCTTGCTTATTGAGCATTCTATCTTCATCTTCCCTTCTGTGACTTGTGAGTACTCACGCCGTGCATGATCTCGCCCTACAGCAAGGCATTGTATATTTATAGGGATATCAAGACACTTCATGATTTCGAAAGAACAACCAGTACCTTATAACAACACATGATGCGCTCAAAGTCTGAAACTACCAAATGTAACAGCCAAATGACCCAACACCCTACACCATTCGACAGTTCCACTGTAACATTATGTAAGAACACCATTCCCAGAGGACAATTATACAAGCAGTACTTGGCTCCTTATTACAAAACAAGTAGTGTTTATTCACTGCGTGTCTTCTTGGTCTTCCGGGGCAAGCAAGAACACCGACTTCTTCCCTGCATCATGATACATGTAAAATTCTACGAGTGTTTCCGGCCTGGAGAAGCTAGCTAATGTTCGGAGGAGCTCCCTTGCCTTGCTTTTACTGACTGAATAGTCAAAAGTTATTTTCATCTTCTTCAACACTGTCGCCCAACTAAATAATTGCTCCAGGAAAACAACTTCATGCTCAGTTCCTTCCAGGCCAGCAAGTTCTACTTTCCTGAGGCGATTCAGTGAGAGTTCCTGAGCCTTCCAATTTGCTGGCTGATCACAAATGCATCCTGGATGGCATGCAGACTACATGGAACGAAGAGCAAGATAAGACTGAATGGTATAGTTAAATAACATCAGGGTTAAGGAATAAGGTAAAAGTAAAATGGAATGCAAACGCCTGAATATATCCCTTCAACATTTGTTTATCACAGAACAGCATTGCTACTCTGTCTGAGTGTAAGCAATTGCAGAATTTTAGTAATTGCACCTACAAACAAGGCTACAGCAAACCATATGGTACTATGTTGTTAAACATGACTCTGCTATGCAAAGAACTCAATCAATTCCAGATTGGCAGTATTTGAGGAATCACCTCATCTAAAATGGAATAATCCATCATGGGTATCACACGATTTTTGGTAGCAAACCCATTCCTCTTATTAAGCTAACTATGTGCTTGTGACTTTGTGAGGGAGGAGGTGGCGATGGATCAACCCATTCTGTTCCCCAAGCCAAACAATAATGTGAAGAGTGAGAACGTGATGGATCACCCCATTCCTCAAACCAAACACCCCCTTAGTTACCAAGAAAAATCTATCACTTTGTTAGAGTTACAGAAAAAAAGTATTGTCAATAGGAGCTAGCTAATATATTTGCAATAGAAACTTTGGAGCAGAGTATTTGTGTCAAACCAACACAAAAACAATGGGGATTCTCAGAGATCAGGCCAATTTGTAGCAGAACAAAATGCACATGTTATGTTGCTATGAGTCATTTTCTTAGTTAGTTGAGCATATAACTAAACAAATTAAACATAGCTTTACCTTCAGGCCTCTAATGATATGTAGCTTCATCGACAATCTTCTTATACCAGCACACAGTCTGAGAATATGAAATGAGCTGGGTCCAAAGTTGTGTCCATTATTTACTACCTCCATGGTTAATAACTCAGTGAGAGGGAGCATTGTTATGTCTTCCATCAAATACGGAAAGTCACCAATGTCCTGTTAGCATTAAAAAAAAACATTCAGGAAAAAGGATACTGGATGCATCTCATTTTCAAATGACTGATTGAAACATAGGAAACCATTGTCGCATCCTGACTAGTTCTCATGTATTTAATCATGAAAATACACTGTAAATAAGTTTAAATTATGTTTGTTCAGATTCTAACCACTCTTTCTCATCACCCCAGATCGAGTTCATGTCCTCATGACTACTTAACAAACTAATGCAGACCCCTTATAGTGTATAAATTTCACAAGCATAGGGATTTTTGTGAACTTCCTGACATGAGCATAGCAAAACATATGTGAATTTGCACATTGTATTCTAAAATATCACTATATAGGATTCTTGTTTCAGAGTTGTAAAAACAAGCTACTCGTTCATGAAAGCAGATAGAATTGTGAGAAAGCAGAATTGTTTCTCCATTGATCCGGGTGATACTTATACACACAGGAATCTACATACATGGACGGAGTTAATCTCCAGTAATCTAGCTTAACCAACAGTAGCTATAGCTGTCAGGCTAAAAATCCTCTTTCTATACAGAGAAATGCAGAATTGATCAAAGCCATGAATTACGTGCTATTTAAGCCATGAATGGCCGACATATGTGCCATATCCTAACAATTCCAAATTAAAACACATTACTAACTATGAAACATGGTTTCAATGTAATGGAAAGTTGATTTTCAACTAAGGCTCAAAATATGTATGTGCGTGAAGGCCTTTCATTGCATTTATGAGTAAAATGCATGGGTGGTTAATAGAAGTTCTGAAGATTTGGACCCACGTGATACACTTAGCATGTTTGGGGACCTCAATCTGCATTTGCAAAGTTTATGGACCTAGATGACACACTTGGACAAGTTTATGGGACGACCATGCATTTTACTCTTTTATCATTGACTTGCAACACCCCTCTTTATGCACTGGTAAGTCCATCATGCACGCATCAGGATCAAAAGCTACATTGCCCTTATTATGTTCCTACATCTTTATTTCTGCCACTTGTGATCTCCATCTACTATTGAAGCTTGATAACACATTCCTATTCTAAATTACAATTTGCACATAAAACCTAAGCATATATAGCTGGTTAGGAAGTACTTTGATGGCATCACTCCAACTCTACAACAGAGGATGTAACTCACCCGCTGATAGAAGAGAAGGATACCAAGACTGCGGATGAACCGAAACTGTTGCAAGAGTCTCAGAAAGTCACGGTTGTATCTACAGTCTGGTTTCGAAAATACAAAAAAACCGTTGGTGCGCAGCACTTGAAGTTGTCCCAAATTGCCAAGGTCGACAGAGCTCGGATCATATGAATCCGTCCACACAAGCGACTCCAGCTGTGGGGCACAAATGAAGGCTACTGGTTGATTCTTGCTAAAGCATTTCAACAAATTCAATTCATTGAGCGCTGAAGCAGAGATACTGAGACGCTGAAACCCTTTCAGCTGGCGCAGATCCACTTCCAGGAGAGATTCCGAATGGATGGTTAGCTTGTCCACGCCACGGACATCACGGATTCTGAGCTTTTGCAATCTTGGGGAGCGCGGCGAGGAGACAAAATCACCGAGCTCAATCGGGCCACGGAGGTGGACGCGGTAGAGGGCGAGCTCTGTGAGCTGGGCGAATGTGCCGGCCAATGGCAAATCGAGGCCCAGAAGCCCAAGGTCGATCTCAATCCTGGTTGCTTTCTCGAAGCAGGGTAGCTGAATGGCGCCTCCCTCCCCGGCTTCGTCCGGCATCGGGGAGGCAAGATCTTCCTTCCCCGGCACGATTCTGTGGTAGACAAGAGCACCGGAAAGGCGGCGCGCGGCATCGGGGAGCCAAGCCCCCAAGGAGTCTGGGGCGGAATCTTCGGTGACGACGGAGATGCGGTGGAGAGGCGGGGGCGCGTTAGGGGCGAGGAGTACCTTGCGGATGCGGTGGCCGTCGGGGGCGAGGTGGAAGCGGAGCTCCGGCAGCAGGAGCCAGACGCGGCGCCAGCGGCGGGAGAGGGCGCTGGTCCGGGCCGCCTCGGCGGTGGTGCCTAGACGGAGAAGGATGAGGACGAGGACCTCATCAGGGAGCGCGCTGAGGCGGTCCTCGCCGACGGCGCCGGCATCGGCGTCGGAGGAGGATAGCTTCCCGCGCTTGTCGCCGGCGCCGCCCGGCGCCATGTGAGATCTAGGAGGAGTGATTTGGGTCTACACTTCAGAGGAAGAGAAGGGGGAGTGAGCAGAGGCAGATATGAACAATTGCGAATTTTCGAGTGTACTTATGGCATAAAAATGTAGCTGCATATTTTTTCAAAGAAGAAACACAAGGAAACAACGTTTATGCTGAATTTCAAATGCTCAATCTCACCAATAGGATACAGAGACTTGCTTCACATTTGAAATTACACTAAAAAAATATTTTCCATTGGAAAGTAGTTTCTTCAAGAGGCAATTCGGTTCAGTTCTCATTGTCAAAACAATATTGCAGGTGAACCATTTCAATTTCGTTCATGTTCATTGAACGGTCCTATGTCCTATCTCCATCTTCCGTTTTTGCGAGTATTCGTGCAATACATGATCTCACTATATACAGCAAAGGAATATAGGGATGCCCTGAAAGGAACGATCAGTACTTCACATGTATACAAACACATACACTGGAAATCATGCATAGGACACCATATCCAGAGCGAAATCACAAGCTGCATGCGGTACTTGATTGCTTACCAAAAAAAAAACATTCAGTGGTACGTAAGTCACAATTCTTTGTCTTCTGGGGTGAGCAAGTACTTGGATTTCTTATCCCCATCGTGATACTCCCTCCGGTTTGGTAAAAGAAGTCGTTTAGGACAGCGACACGGTCTCCAAAGTACAACTTTGACTTCTTATTTTTATAAAGATGTTTATTAAAAACTAACATATGTATACTTTTATGAAAGTATTTTACAAGACAAATCTATTCATGTAGTTTTCACATTTCCAAACTCAATGACTTAAAAGTTATTCACGATTTATATTCCCAATGTTTGACTCAAATCTTGTCCAAAACGACTTCTTTTACCAAACCGGAGGGAGTACATATAGAACTCCACGACCGTTTCTGGTCTGGAGAAGCTTGCTAATGTTTGGAGGAACTCCCTTGCCTGCCTTTTACTGACTGAATCGTCGAAAGTAATTTTCATCTTCTTCAACACCGTTGCCCAACTGAATAGTTGCTCCACGAAAACAACTTCATGATCAGCTCCTTTCAGGCCAGTTATTTTTACATCTTCAAGGCGATTCAGCAAGAGTTCTTCGGTCTTCCAATTTGTTGGTTGTTCGCTATTGCAGCCTGACTGACGCGAAGACTGTACATGCAAACAAAAAGCATGCTAAGTGTTAGCAAGGGGTTATTGGCTTGTTAAATGACATCAGGATGAAGATAACAGTACAACCGGTTGCAAACACCAGGATATGTCATCGACACTTTTTACCAAAGAATAGTATTCATAATTTGTCTGAAGCTAATTAACTGCACAACTTTAGTTGTTATAAGCATATATTTTTTATATAACTTGCACAACTCCTTAGGTTTTGTGAAATCAATAGCCCATAAACAATAGTGTTCAGATCTGTCAACACAACCTTTTGTGATCATGGCTCCTATGTATATACCATCAACTAGACTACTCCCTACATACAAGGCTGCAGAAATGTCATGTCATAGACAAATGCCACGAATTTAGCAGTCTCCTACATATGTTATAATAAGTACTCTCTTGTAAAAAATGACCTTCCTATGCAAAAATCAATAAACTCCCCAGACAGTGCTGTTTATTTCCAACAACAGTGTTTGAAGGATTGTACTAAGTTACCACAAGATAAGTGTCCCTTTGTTAGAGTAACAGAAAAAACTACTGTCATTAGGAGATAGCAAAACATATGTTTGTAACAGAAACTTTGAAGCAGACTAGCCAAGTATCAGTGTCAAACTAACACAAAGAATGGAAATTCTCAACGGTAGGCCAATTTGTGGCAAAACAAAAAAAATGTTAATGCTACATTGTTTTCAGTCATTTTCTTAGTCACTTGATTATATAGTTCAACAAACGTAGCTTTACCTCCAAACCTCTAAGGGTATTCAGCGACAATCTTCTTATATCAGTACACACCCTGAGCATATGAAATGAACTGGGTCCAAAGCCATGACCATTGTTCATTATATCCATGATTAAAAACGTAGTGTGAGGAAGCATTGTTATGTCTTCCATTGAGCATGGAAAGATATCAATGTCCTGTCAATTCAAATATAAGTCATACCAAAAATTACCAAATGAAGAAGTTATCATACATCCAATACTTCAAATAACTGATTGCCACACAATGAATCGTTGTTGCATCATGACTAGTTCTCTATGTATTTAATGTGAAAAACTGGCAAATTTGTGCAAATTGAAGTTACTTCCCAACTTCGAAACATAAGAATAGGAATACATACTGTGTGACTATGAGTGCAAATTATATTTGTTCTAGTTCTAACCGCCCTTTCTCATCAGACATCACCACAGATCATGTTCATGTCCTCAAGACTAATTAACAGACTAGTGCACACTTGTAGTGTGCAAATTTCACGCTAGTTACTCTCTGTTATATTATACAAACATAATAATTCTATTAAACCTCCTGAAGTCAGCATGGCACAACAAATGTCAATTTGCACCATTAGTCTGACATATCACTATCACCATCATGTCAATTTGCACATGATGCATGTACTAATTCTCAAATGTCACATCCCTTGCTTAGGACACTTGTTTCGGTGTTCTGAACAGAAGCTATTCATTCCATACTACTAAGACTACGAAACTTGGTTGGCTTCAACGTTAAGGTGAAGCTGCTTTTCCTAAACTAAGGCCCAAAATTTTTACATGCCCGAAGCCCTTTCATCACATTGACTTAACTTTATCATCTGACTGGACTCATATCCATGCATTGGTAGTGGTAAGTACATCATCCACGAATCAGGATCAAAAGCTACACATTGCCATGCATACCAACATCTTCATTTCTGCAACTTTTGGCCTCAGCCTACTAAAGAGGCTTAATAATCCATGTCTTTTCTAAATTACGTATAAAAACTAAGCAAATACCTCTTGAACTCCAAGTCAGATTTGTTGCAACAGGTTGATACTTGTTAGCAAAGATGAGGAGCTCACCTGCAGATAGGCGAGTGTGATATTAAGAACAGGGCCGGACCGGCGAAATATGAGGCCCAGTACCAAACTATTAAGTGGGCCTTGTTACGAGCCTAAAAATTGTAAAACAACAAAAACCGCAATATCCCCCTAAGAAAACCCACAATAATTCTAGTTTATATGCGAAGGATTGGAAGTAAAATTGAGTCGAATGGTTTAAGAATAATAAAAAGAATGATCTTGATCTATGACCCGTCGGCTCCTAGGTTTGGTGGGTTTGAGTTTGTTTTCCTCCCCAGTGTTGCTCGCTCCTAGTTGTGGTGTCGGTGTGTGTTTTTGTTGGCTTGTGTTCAATTTCTTTTCTCTTTTTCTAGTCCTTTGTGCTGTGTTGGTTAAGCTATGTTTAGCCGCATCAAGAATTCGTTTGTAAACTACTTTCTTCTAATAAAATACGTACTAAGGTCCGATCAAAAAATGATTTGCAAAATTGCGGCAGAGGAGACGCACCATGTACACTGTGCTTGCAGCCATGCAGCACGTCCTCCTGATTTGTTATCTCATCGACAATCCTATGGGCTCGGCTACTGGAGGAGGTTTCGGCGCTGCCCATTTTTCCCAAGCCGACATTTTCCTAGCCAACAACACGCGCGAGACTACAGCAACTCCAAGAGACTGTCTAAATCCTTCCTAATTGCTAGTTTTAGATATTTTGATTAAAAAGTACCTTCCAACAACATCTCTTTTTGGTTATTCAAACATAGTCACACTCTATTCCGGGTTTCTCGCTATCTAAATATAGAAAAGAGAATAGCTCTCTAGAGTGCATGCAAGATATAGAAAAGCTGTTGGAAAACAGAAAGATATAGAAAACAATTTTTATGCAAATAACTCTCTAAATGATGATTTAGAAAATGAGTTTTAGAGAGACTCTGGGAGATGCTCTAAGACCGTGAGAAAACACTTTGGGCTTTGCCTTTGCATTACGGGAGATTTGGACCAGATATTATTAAGGCTAATTGGCTGTACAGAAAAGTTAGAGGCCCTAATAAAATTGTGGCCCTGTACGACCGCACAGGTCGCACTCCCACATGCCCGGCCCTGTAAGAATGTGGATGAACCGAAACTGCTGCAAGAGCTTCAGAATGCCATGATTCTCTCTAGAGCCATGTTCCCAATACACAAGAAAAAAATCGGTCGTGAGACGTTGCAGTTGTCCCAAATTGCCAAGCTGGACAGAGCTTGGATCATACGAATCCATCCACTCGAGTGACACCAGCTGAGGAGTCGAGATGTCGGCTATCGGTTGGTTCTCGGTAAAGCACCCAAACAATTTTAGCCCCTTGAGCGCCGGAGCAACAACAGTGAGCTGCCGCAACCCTTTCAGACACCACAGATTCAGTCGGAGGAGAGATTCCGAGTGGATGGTGAGCTTGTCCACTCCACAGGAGTCACGGACACTGAGCTTTTGCAAGCATGGGCAGCGCTGCGAGGATACAACACCACCGAGCTCACACGGGCCATGGAATCGGACGCGATGCAGCCTGAGCTGGATGAGCCGGGCGAATGTGCCGGAGAATGGCAAGGCGAGGCCAAGAAACCCCAGCTTGAGGTAAATCCCGGCGGCGTTCTCGAAGCAGGGCAGCTGGACGGCACCTCTCTCCCTGGCTTGGCCCTCTTCCTCCGCCTCCTCATCCATTCTCGGCACAATGTCGTCGCAGATGAGATAGCCAGAGAGGCGGCGCGCGGCCTCGAGGAGCCAGGCCCCCAACGAGTCGAGGGAGGAATCTTCGGCGGTGACGGAGATCCAGTGGAGAGGCGGGGGCGGATCGGGAACGAGGAGCACCTTGCGGATGCGGTGGCCGTCGGGGGCGTTATAGAAGCGGAGATCCGGGAGGAAGGCCCAGAGGTGGCGCCAGCGGCGGGAGAGGACGCTGGTCCGGGCCGCCCCGGCGGTACTGCCTAGACCGAGGAGGATGAGGACGAGGACGTCGTCGGGGAGCGCGCTGAGGCGGTCCTCGTCGCCGGCGCCGGCGCCGGAGGAGGATAGCTTCCCGCGCTTGGCGGCGATTTCGCCGCCGCCCTGCGCCATGGAGATTGGAGAACGGAAGAGGAGTGATTCGGGGGATATTCCGGGAATATTTAATTATTTGCCACTATTGTGGTGGTCACTCCTGCAATTGCCATTATTAGATTTGCGCCTACGTATTTGCCCCGGTCACAAGCTTATGCTTACATATTTGCCGCTTTTGCCGGCGTGGCGGTCCAACTCGGCTGTCTAGCATGGAATCGCATCGTGAAAAGACCTTCCTGCCCTTGCCTCATGCCACTGATGTATGGGACCCACATGTCGGGTCCATCTTCAACCTGTCCCTGCCGCCCCGTCCAATCTCACGCTGCTCCGTCTGCCCCGACGCCGCCCAGCTTGGCCCCGCGCCCGCCGTCCATGGCCGCGTGCGCGCTGTCCGCCGCTGGGTCCACGTGTAAGGGTCATCTGCTTCAACCTTAGGTGTCTATTTCTTTCCCGGCGAGCACCTCCTGCGCTTCAGCGCTTCCTCCTCTCCACAGCTGCTATGCGCTGCCTAGAGCATGGCGCCCTATCTTCCCTCCTGCTAACGGCCCAAGCACCCTCCGTATCTGCCGCCTGCTTGTAGGACCTCGCAGAGCTCCAGCTGTACCGCAAATGGCGCCCACAAAGAAAATCTTGCCGCTCTAACATCTATCCAAATTGAGATATTTGACATTAAATCAAATGCATGTGTTGTGAATGGATTGCTTCTTATGCTAATCGATTTCTTGCTGCTTCTTGCTTTTGCCATGGTGGCATGGTCACGTGAATAAGCATTGGGGACGGATGGGCAGAGAGTCGTCAGGACCTCGTGGTGCCTCCTGCAGTCCCGCGTGCTGCGCAATAACTATCGATTAGCACAAAAATCAATCGATTCCCCATCCACCCACTGCTTCAGGACGCCGCGCGGAGTAGAGACGCTTCCGCGTCGTCGTGACGAGCTCCCACTAGGCGCAGCAGCCCTTACCACGTGTAGTTATCCTTTTGAACCTCCCGGCTCTAGCACCCTGCAGTTGTAGCTCCAGCTCGGTAGCTCGGCTCTGCGCGTCCATCGATGCTGACCTCCAGCTCTAACCTACGTGCAAGACGAGCTCCAGAAAAAAGAGGAAACTGAGAAAGGGGAGGTAGCAACGAGAGGTTGAAGATGATCCGAGTGGGTCCCGCGTGTCAATGAAAGGATGGATTGCTAATCCAAGAGGAGGGGCACGGTGGTCATTTCGCGTCACCGATCCAGCGTGGACATCTGAGCTGGAGCGCCACGTCGGACATAGTGGCAAATATGTAAACATAAACTTGAGCTCCGGGCAATTTTGTAAGCGTCAATGTAAAAGCTGCCACTGCAATAATGGCAAATAATTAAATATCCCTGATTTGGGTGGGCTATAGATTTCCAAATGGGCGGCCCGGCCCTAGCCCGGCACTAGCCCGATCTGGCCCGGCCCGACTGCAGTTAGTACCGGGCCGGGCTGTCGTGTCGACCCAGCGGCCTAGCCCGGCACTAAGGCCACTTTATAGGGCCGGGCCGGCACGACGGCCCGACTGGCCCGTCGCAGCCCATCGTGTCGAGCTCGGGCCGCCGTCGTCGAGCAAGAGCCGGAGGCGGTGCCAGGCTGGTGCCGCGACTCCCCGTAGCAGAGGAGGCGGAGGGCGGCGTGCCTGGTGCCGCCCCCCTCCCCGCCGCGGCGGCGGAGGGGAAGGGGAAGCGGCGAGCGCCGGGCGAGGAAGGGGCCGACGGAGCAGATCCGCGGAGACGGCGGCTGGCGCCTGAGGGGAAGGATAGGGCGGCGGCGGCCGGCTCTTGAGGGGAAGCCAGGGAGGGAGGGGGCGGGCGGACGGCGTGAGGGGAGCTGTGTGGGTGGGGGGAGGAGTGGGAGGCGGCTGCTGTGGTGGGAAAGGGAGGAGTGAGGGTAAAAATTAGGGTTTGATTAGTTTATATATGAAATGGTAGCAGGCCTCATCGGCCCACCATCGGGGCGGCCCATCATCGTGCCGTGCTTCGGGCCGGCACTATGGGCCAGGGTGGCGGCCCAAGCACTAAGGAGCCATTAGGCCGTGCCAGCGGGCCTCGAGCCATGCTTTTTAGGGCCATGCCTCGGGCATCTGATCGTGCCTGGCCCATTTGAAATACTATAGGGTGGGCCCACACGTTAGAGGAAAAGGAGAAGGGATATAGTGGTGAGATTGGAAAGCATTGCAAAGTCAAAACACGACACTAAAAATTGGCATTCCCTAGTATATTCAACCATTTTTGTTTCCCACTAGAGAAGTTTGACAATAAAACTGAGTTTTTGGTTTATGATAAAATTCCCTACAAGCATGGATGAATAATTGCAAGCTTTCAACTGCATCATAAATAAAGTGGAGAAGATTTGAATAGCATCAAAATAGTAGTTGACATTTTTTTTAAAAAAAATCCTGATCAGCAAAACACATGCAAGAATGGATGTCTTTGTTTATGATTAAAAGAAAAACACATGCATTATTTTTTTTTGAAAAAGAAAAACAGAATACAGGGGTTACGTTGGATTTCAAATCTATATATAACTTATATAGACAATCCCCACTACGGGACTTGTCTCAACCCTCAATAAGCCACGTCAGCTAAGCAGGTCAAGAGGCAGCCATCAGCTGAGCAGATCAAGAGGCGGCAGGTGGAACAGCAACTACACAGCAGATCAATAGGCGGCAGATCAAGAGGCTGTCATTAATGGCAATGTCCCGTTCCTCTCAACAATGTTTTATTTACTGAGCAATTGGCATACGACGGGACTAACCTGGAAGGATGTGCATTTTAAAAACCCAGTACGCCTTGCCCTCCCTGGCCATCCAGTCCACCGTTCAGGTGAGCATCGGTTGTCCATTCTACATGTTTCTTGGTCGATTTTAGTTTCAGTGCATCGATTTTGGTCTCGAGGCTTGTAATTTCTTTGTTTCGTTTGAGTTTCATGCACTCAATATGTTCGATGTATTGTCTCTTTCAAACTGACGCATAAACAATTCTGATTCGGAATTTTCGAGATAGATTTCTTCAATGGAATTGTGAGGTTCAAATAAATTTAGTCTCCTTTAGTCATTTAGGTAACAAACTATATACTCCAACTTTATTTGCATTATTTGAAGCGACAAACTGTATTCCAACTTGATTAGCATCTTTAATTCTGTTAGTTTGGGCAATTCATCAGTTCTCCATTATTGTGTTACTTCCAGTTTTGCATAGTTTTGATGCCCCACGTTTGCAATTGTAAGAAACTATTTTAGGGAGAGTTCTTCACGTTAGTCTCACTGTACTCTAACTTTATTTGCATTTCAACTTTCAAGTGACAAAGAAACTACAACATCAAGCCTATTTTTACGAGCAACTAAACAATCATAATAATTTATAGTTTATCGAAGAACTCTTTCAAATCCCGCAGCAACGCACTGGGAATCACCTAGTTAAATGTTTATTTTTACCGACAAGACTCAGAAAGTTGCTCCACATTGTCTAAACGTCATTGCATTTGCACCACTTTATCAATATACTCTATTACATCGCGGGGAGGTTTGCTGCCCTCCCCGCGCTCCCGTGAGTATTTTGCTTTCTCTTTTTTTTTTCTTTTCCTTTTTTACATCTCAATTTTCACCGGCGCTTCATCAGGGAAAAAAACGCCGTTTAGAAAAACTCGTGGTCACATACTACTTCAAAGTTCAAATCGACGCACATCTCATTCCTTTCACATGCATGGGCTCCATAGAATTGAATTTTTGAAACAAATACCCAAATTAAATTTTGATTATGTCAATACATTTCTTATCACGAGATCTTAAAATTAGACCACACTTACTATCTTTATAATTTGAAAAAATGGAACATTTTCTGCCAAAGCAGGAACAATTCATCTGATTTAAGCAAAGTGGAACAAATAATATAACCTTGCGGAACAAAAGGATCGTACGCGCCCTGAATAAAAAGGAGTTACACTATTACTGTGAACTAGGGGGGAGGGGGGCGCCATGCGGCATGCTAAGCGTCGTTCGTGCTCGCCAACAAAATCTTTGTTGCGTGGTTCACTTGCCGTCCTCGCCTCCCATGCAGTCATTCGTACCCGATGATGAAATCATCTTCTCCATACCTCCTAATTCATTCACCGCCCTCGCCTCTGGCGCAGTCATTCATGCCCGCAGTGAAATCACCACATGCAATCCTTCCAATTTGCCCAACTGTTCTCATCTCCGCAGTTCGATCGCCATTATCTCCTCATTGGCCTTCTCTCGAACGACACTCCAATTCAATCAATTCTGCGGGCGTCCTCAAGCGCCACCACGCCGCCGGCCCTGAATATATGCAACACGGAATGATCCAACCCACTAAACTCACATTTCTGCTTAAACATAAACAGTTGGCATGAAACACTCCTAAATTATAATTATATGTAAATTGATCTACTACCACCTCCAAACAAATAGACATGTCGTTACATAAAAAAAAAGTAAAAAAACAAACTTACTCTATTCAAATATCAAATAAAAATGAACAAAGGCAGTATTATATACGGGCGCGGCGGGGCGCGCCATTCTTCCTAGTTACATTCATGTTACTTCATCTTCCCTTTTTGTGAGTATTCGTGCAACACATGATCTCCTCACCCTACAGCAAGGGAATGTTGGGATGATGCACTGCAAGGTACATCAGTACTTCATATGTAAACAAACACGCGATACACTGAAACCACAATATGTAGGAGCCAACCCGCACCGTGCGACCGATTCCTCCATTGCCACATCTTGTAAGATATGCTAGCATGTCAAAGCTTAGGCCCTGTTTGGATACCAAGTATTTTTGGAGTTTTAGAAAAATACTTTGGTTTTAGAAAATACTTAGGTATTGAAAAGGGAAGAGGTGTTTGGACGTAACAAATCTGGAGTTTTAGAAACTGTAGTATCGGTAAAACCATGGCTATTTTACTGTTTTGAAAACTCTGCTCCCACCCTCTTTTTTCTAGACAGAGCTCATGCACTCACGTCGTCGCGTGTACTCTTAGCGTCATTTTTTTTCATTTTTCCAACGCCGTTGATTTTCTTCCCATCTCCTAAGCCCTCCTAAAGAAAGACATCACCATCATCTCTCGATTATTACTGTCCCTTCTAACAAGCAGATATGGAATAGATGGGGGAAAAGGAAATGCCCAGAATTTATTTTATTTACTGCCCTTCTGTTTTTTTTTTGTTTCTTTGTACACAAATGAGAGGATGCATGATCCGATCAACATGGGAAGCTTTGACCGCTTTTCCTATCTTTATTTTAGTACAACCTTAGTGATATAAACTACTAACTTAAATAATGTAGTAGCTTGCGCATGGACACGTATGAACGCAACCAATTTTTAGAAATGCAGTGCTACCGTCAATTCACAGATCAGGCAAACAGGTCATGATTTTTCTAAAACAGAGAAAAACTGCAGTTTTGAAATACTATGGTATTATATGGCTTTGGTTTCTAAAACCATGGTTTTAAAATACTAAAGTTTTAAGAAACTTTAACATCCAAACAGGGTAACGGCAGCATATAGAACACCGTCCATATCCAGAGGAAAAATACAGCATAAAAGCATTACTTGATTCCTTACACCCCCCCCCCCCCCCCCCCCCCCCCCCCCCAAAAAAAAAAAAAAAACCAGTGACGAGTCACAATTCTTTGTCTTATGGGGTGAGCAAGTATGTCGACTCCTTATCCGCATCATCATACATGTAGAACTCCATGAGTGCTTCTGGCCTAGAGAAGCTTGCTAATGTTTGGAGGAGCTCCCTTGCCTTGCTTTTAGTGACTGAATAGTCGAAAGTTATTTTCATCTTCTTCAACACTGTCGCCCAACTGAATAATCGCTCCATGAAAACAACTTCATGCTCAGCTCCTCTCAGGTCGGTGACTTCTACTTCTGTGAGGCGATTGAGTGAGAGTTCCTCAGTCTTCCAGTTTGCTGGCTGATCACAAGTGCGGCCTGACTGACATGCGGACTGTACAAAGCACGATGAGCATGCTAATTAAGAATGACTGGTATTGTTAAATGACATCAGGAAGAAGATCAGTACAATGCATTGCAGGATATATGCCATCAGCATTTTTTTTACCGAAGAATAACATTGCTCATTTGTTTGAAGCTATTTAATTGCACAAATTTAGTTATTATAGAAGCATATATATTTATTCTATAAATTGCACGGCTCCTTAGGTGTTGTGAAAATGTGAAATCGATAGCCCATAAACAATGGTATTTACTTTATCTGTCACCAAATGGAATCTTTTGTGTTCATGGCATACACATACCATCAACTGGACTCACTACCGACTACATACAAGGCTATATCATGTCATATCAAACAAATGCCACTAATTTACTATTGTCTCCTACATACATTATTTAGTGCTATCTTGTGAAAAATGATTTTTCTATGCAAAAAAACTTAATAACTCCTATCCGCTGCTGTTCGTTTCCAACAGACTGACAGTATATGAAGGATGGTACATATTAAGTTACCAGGAAAAGTGTACCACTTTGCTAGAGTCACAGGATTCAGAGATAGCAAAACATATATTTGTAATGCAAACTTTGGAGTATCTGCGTCAATCAAACACTCAAGCCAACAAAAAAGTGAAATGCTATATTGTTTTCGGTCATTTCTTAGATACTTGAGTGTATAGTGCCATAGCTTTACCTCCAAGCCTTTACTGGTATTCAGCACCAGCGACAATCTTCTTATACCAGTACATAGCCTGAGCATATGAAATGAGCTGGGTCCAAAGTTGTGTCCTTCATTCTTCACCTCCAGGGTTAAGAAAATAGTGCGAGGGAGCACAGTTATGTCTTCGATTGAGTATGGTAAGCTACCAATAATGTCCTGTCGATTCATAATAAGTTATAGCAAAAATGATCATATGGAGAGGTTACAATACATCTGATTTTCAAGTAACTGATTGCCACACAAGGCTTGTTGTTGCATCATGACTACTTGTCTATGTATTTCTCATGAAAAAATGACCTTTGGAAAATTTAGACCAAACATGCAAATACCCTGTAAATATAGTTTACCTTCTGAAGTCACATCCCAACTTCAGAGCATGAAATTAAAAATAAATAGTGTGAGCACAAATTATGTTTGTTCAAGTTCTAATAACCCTTCCTCATCACGCCAGATTGAGTTATGTCCTCATGGCTAAATAATTAACAAACTAGTGCATGCTCGTAGTGTGTAAATTTCACGCTAGTTATTACTCCCTTACAGTATATAAACATAAGGATTCTTATTTCTTAAACTTCCCCTGATGTGAGCATAGCAAAAAAAAAACAAATGTAAATTCGTACCAGTATTTTCGCACAGCATTACCTATGAAACCCACATGATGCATGTACTAATTCCATAATGGCACATCCCTTGCTTAGGACACTTGTTTCGGGATTGTAAAAAGAAGCTATCCATTCCATGCTAAGACACGTTATTAACTATGAAAATTGGTCGGTTCCAATGTTAAAGTGAAGCTGTTTTTTCCAAACCTAAGGCTAAAAAATTTGACATGTCCAAAGTTCTTTCACCGCATTTACTTAATTATATCATCTAACAGCAATAATTGGTTGCAAGCAAATTAAGATGAGAAACTCACCGGCGGATAGGTGAGTACGATATTAAGCATTAGGATGGACCGAAACTGCTGCCAGAGGTTCAGAACGCGACGATTCTCTACAGAGATACACAAGAACACAGTCGGCCTTGAGACGCCGCAGTCGTCCCAAATCGCCAAGCTGGACAGAGCTCGGATCATAGGAATCCCTCCACTTGAGTACTTGCAGCTGAGGGGCCGAAATGCTGGCTACCGGTTGATCCATAGCAAAGCATCCAAGCAATTTCAATGTTTTGAGCTTCGGAGCGACGACAGTGAGCTGAAGCAACCCTTTCAGATAGTACAGATCCAATTCCAGGAGAGTCTCCGAGTGGATGGTGAGCCTGTCCACGCCGCGGATGTTACCGGCAGTGAGCAGTTGCAAGCTTGGGCAGCGCTGGGAGGACACGACATCGCTGAGCTCACAAGGGCCACGGAGCCGAACGCAGTAGAGCGCGAGGTTGACGAGGCGCGCGAACTTGCCGGAGGACGGCAAGGCGAGGCCTAGTAACGCCAGCCAGGGCTGATGTTGATCCCGGTGGCGTTCTCGAAGCAGGGCAGCTGGACGGCGCCTGCGTCGCTCTCACCGGCCTGGTCCTCCTCCTCCTCCTCCTCTTCTTCCTCCACCGCCTCCTTGAACGGCAGGGCGTTGAAGTAGAAGAGATCGCCTCGGCGACGGGGAGCCAGGCCTCTAACGAGTCGGGAGAGGAGTCTTCGGTGAAGACGTAGAAGAAGCGGAGAGGCGGGGGCGGGTCGGGGGCGCCGAGCACCTCGCCGATGCGGTGGCCGTAGGGGGTGTCGCAGAAGCGGAGCTCCGGGAGGAGGGGCCAGAGGTGGCGCCAGCGGCGGGAGAGGACGCTGGTCCGGGCCGCCTCGGCGGTGAGGCCTATATGGACGAGGATGAGGACGAGAACGTCGTCGGGGAGCGCGCTGAGGCGGTCCTCGCCGGCGGCGCCGGCGCCGGAGGAGGATAGCTTCCCGCGCTTGGCGGCGATTCGGCCGCCGCCGCCGCCGCCGCCTCCGCTCTGCGCCATGTGAGATCGGGGGGAGGAATGATAATTGGCATTTGGCAATGATAATTTTGGTCCGCCGCATTTAACGAGAGGGAAAGAGAGTGAGACCATGGGCCGTCTCATCAAATACTCATAGGCCCAGATGAGATGACAGCCCATCATAGATTTTTCCTTTTTGGTGACAGCAACAGAGAGCTCTTTCTAGAGCCCATAAGTCTGGGCCAAGCGCAAGGATGTTAGTATTTCAATTCCTTTTGTGGAAACACACCTCCCTAGTACGTAGTACATTTTATACAAGGCAATGCACGTGTTATGAAATTCGAATTTGTAATTATTCACAAAAAAAAGAATTTGTAATTCGTTTACCACGATTAGTTTAGCGCATGTAGATTTTATGATGCGAAAGCGCTAAATTGGATTCAGACAACCCCTTTCTGTGATCATGCTTCTGGTAATACCGACACCACGCCGTTCATAAGATCAATGAAACTAGCGATCCAAGTGCAATCATATACAATAAATCATGATCGTGACTCATGAGGAAATAATTGAATAGCTACAGTTCATCTGTGAAAGGAGGAAGTTGATTGAACTCATGGTTTGAACAAGGGGCCTCCTTGCGCACAAAATTCAGGGGAACTATTTGACAACACAGAAGACAACTTACACGAGGTCAGCATGGTACATCACACACATGCCGTAATCTAACTGAAACAGCATACTCTCACTCTCTCAGGCAACGAAATCAACGCAATGCTTCGAACCTACAATTCAGCTGAAACCAAGAAGAAAACCGCAAGACCTGTCAAGTAAAAGCATGCCGTTAATAGCAACATCTATAATTCTGTAGCAGTAATAAAAGAAAGGAAAAAGTGTATTTTTCATCCCTCAAGTATTACGAAAGTGTGACTTTCATCCTTTATGTTTCAGTTGGTGCAAATCAACCCCTTAACTAACTAAATTGGTGCACTAATCATCCGTACCTAAGCTTAACAATGAATTAGTGCCATCTGATAGTGGTTTACCCATGTAATAGTTTGCGCATTCACTTATTAGCAATTATCATTGTAGAAAGTTTATTCGCGCACTTACTAATAAGAACATAGAATAAATTCAGTAAAAAATATTTTGGATGTTAAGTAGAATTAATATTTAAAGAGACTGATGTGGGTGAGGTTTTGTTAATTTTTTTATAAACTATGATTAGTTGACTGCATGCCCTAAAACGGTGCTAAATGGCACTAAACTATTGTTAAACCGACACATGGATGATTAGTGCACCAGTTTGGTTAGTTAAGGGGTTAATTTACACCAATTAAAACATAAGGGATGAAACTCACACTTTTGCGATAGTTAAGGGATGAAAAATACACTTAGAAAACAGAATCTGATACAATCACTATATGTGTTAATGTGTAATATCAAATGTGAGGCACATGTGACTGAGAAGCTATATCAACACATAGCATGGATATATTAAGTTCACAATCTGTTACCTTGTTATAACCAAATAGCAATAATTCATACAGTAGGAACTAAAGAAAAATACACTTAAAAAAGTGAAGTAGCTAGTATGTATGAACGATTGATGGCCGTTACCTGTATTCTATCATCAGAAAAGACAGTTATCTACAACCGAAGAGATATGTTAGATCTTTGTGGGCAGCCTTCAGACCAGCTCGGACCGCTCAGCAATTAACAGAGCCTCAAGTTCTTCTCTCCGTCTCTCCAGCTCCTGAAACAACATGTAGACATTGAGGAACGATCAACAGGTAGTGATGGAGGGCGAGGCAAAAATTATTTCCTGTATCCATAACTTTGAAACTAAGAGCAGTTTTTGCAGTATCCTATTCAATAGACAATTGCCTGGCTCTGATCAACAAAAAACAATGGTATGTGTCCCTTTGCTTTTTGCAGGCTGTGTACCCTTTTTTAGAAAACACATCTCTATTGTGAACGCATATTTTACTTGATGTCATACAGATCAGAATAATTATAAATTGATATTTTAACTTTAACAAGCATAAACTTTGCGAAACAGGGTGATCAGCTGTTTTATATAAGATGGAAAATGGAGCACAGTTTCTGTATTTGTAATGTGCTACATTTGGTTTTCAGCTACAGCTACAGATTTTCCTGAACTGTCCATGGGAAGAAGCAGGCAAAGAAGAATCACAATTATGAATGAAATGTGGAGTAACTGAATAAAGAAACACTGGGTAAATTTAGCCATGGGCTACAGAAAGGGTGTCTCACAAACTGGGAAGACCATGGGCCAAAACACAGAAATGTCCAGTCTCAGGAATCCAGATTCCATGCTGTTAAAGTGTGAACCAAGTGCTTACCTGCAGATCCTTGACTGCTTGCTCCCTTGATGTTGCTTTCTGCTGCCTAGAACGTTTTAGCACACCGATGCACAATATCCCCTACAGATTCAAAGCTTCTCAGTTAAATATATCTGTGAAGATGCAATAAAAGAAGGCAATGTTGACCATTTGTTTCATCGCACATCATAAGATCATATTTTTCTATACTAGACACAGCTGGTAGGGAAAACTTCATGATAACCATGATACTATTTCAGCCTGTACTACAAGCATTCAACTTCTCATAATGTTATTCATCAAAGAAGGCCTGTTAGTTATTTGTATATAATTTCCCAAATAAAAGATGACTGAACATAAAGGCATAAGTGTCCTACAAGATTTAGTATCTGGCCATTATAAAGTGCTGTGTCCAAATTTCAGAACTATCAAGTCAGTTACACAATCAACACACGAACATCCAAAATTCTCTCTTACCGAGATAACATAGACAGCTCCACATGAAAGAAGCATATAGCTGGCAATCTCCTGGAGCAAAATCAGATCATTCCTTTGAATACTTGGGTATGCCTTCGTCATGACAGCAACACTGCCAGGAACCAAAAGCAAACGGACATCAATAGAGGAATAACCATGTAATACAATTCAGCATGCAGATAAGTATTTCAAAAGATTGTTCATGATATCGGTGCTTAGTGCAGCTGCATGTAACTGACACGAATGCTTGGTAGCTGTAATTGTAATGTGAACATGAAGGAATCAACCTGCTCAATACCAGCTGGATAACATACTATAAAGGAATGGTAAGATCATTGAATTGCCAAGAAAAAAAAAAAACTCATCCCAGTATTCTGAAAGGTCGAATCAAGTGTGTACATGTTACATTATTCTTTCAGCTGTAATCACCCTGTGAAACCATGTTATGTTTAGAAAACCAAGATTAACAGGAGAGACATTTCAGGCAAAGTGAAGATGGCATTCCACCTTTGGTTACCAAGAAACATATTCTACAACAGCACATGCTAACATAGACAAGAGAAGCCTGAATATGTGAGAACCACAATGATCTGACAGAAGAATAAAACTCTATGTAACTGACATTGATAGAACACTTATATGGCACACGAGAATATCAAAGTAATGTATGAGGACTAGAGTTGCTCATAGCTGACCTAATACTGTGACCTTAATATCAAAGTAATGAATGATGACTAGAGTTGCTCATCAAATCTTGGTCCAGTTTTATAGAGAAAGCAAGTTTTGGCTTGCCAATGTAAGCAGATATTTTCTGTTTCATGAAACAACCAACCGAACAGTACAACAAGCAATGGCATTTATCAAAGTCAGTGTATTTACCATGGAAAGTTCCATGCCTCACTGTCATGTGTACAATTTTCTCTTACCTCCATACTGTTGTATTACTTGAAAAAAAAAAGGTAACAAGCACATCCTACCATATCTAATATAACATCTAGATGGGGCCGAACATTAACAGTTCGCTCAATTGCACATTAAAATAAATATGCATGGATTAAGCTCTGAGTTTGGAAACAAAATTAGAGGAATATGCTCATTCAGAATACTTACAAGATCTGCAGCATTCCCCTTGCAGGCCAGTATTCGAATATCTGACCACATACAAAGTAAAAACATCACTAAATCAGTGAGTCAATAAAATTATCAAAATACTAATCTAAGCACAGTAAGCTGAAGGACCAAGGATCAAATAGCACGATATTCCAAAACAAAAGCAATCTAATAATTTTTGTTGACTGAAACAGTTAAAGGCAATTAGGCAATAACACCAGAACAGAACAAATTACCACCTGAACTTCGAAACTATCTTTACTGCTAAACACAACAATTGCCTAAAATGAAGCGAAACATCGAGTATCCATATATGCCCAAAGTCCACAGTGGCCTCATGAAGCCAAGCAAGTAATTGTGCAGGTATAATGTAAACAGCAACAGAACACAAGAGAACTCTGAAGAAATGCACTGTCATTACACCTTCAGTTGCGACAGCAGGTTGAACACCATAGGCGTTACTCAGAAAGTGGACGAAAACCAACCAGGTGGTGACTAAATCAGACATATCCATCAAATCTGATGCTGCAAATATTTAATTACTAACGGATTTGTATATTAACCAGTATGACAACTCAAAATAACAGAAACGCTGGTACCTCACTACAGTGGCACAGACTACTGAGTGCCCCCAATTGATTAAATTGGATCACATTAACATTCCACAATGATTCAGAAAACGACCAATTGGGCTCTAATTGAACAATCCCATCGTATCGGAAACGACAGGGCAACAAATTCGCAATCTCTCACATTCCAAATCGAGGAATGCGCGGGGGATCAGAGCAGAGTACCTTCCAGAACTTGGTAATGAATCCCCACTCGGTCTCGAGGACGCCGACGAAGAGCGAGAACACCACCGCGTAGCACCGGAAAATGCCCCCGAATATCTGCGAGAACCAAACAGCAACAGCCCCGGATTCAGCCCGTCGTCGTCACCACGCGCGCAGAAACAGGGACATACGAATGGGGGGAGTTCGGCTTACATCGGAGCCGGCGCGGAAGGCCTGGGCGGCGGAGAGGACGTTGACGGCGACGCAGAGGAGCGCGGTGGCGGCCGTGACGACGCTGAAGCAGCCGCAGACGACGAGGAGCGGGTCGGCGCCGGCGCGCGGGGGCCGGCGCTGCCCGCCGCCGGGGGAGGGCGAGGAGGGCCCGGCGGCGGCGGCCGACGACGAGGACGCGGAGGCCCCATTCGCCATGGCTAGGGTTCCGGCTCGCGGGCGCTTTCCCCCTTGGGGCGAGGTGGGGCGGGGAGGCGAGTGGAAGGAAGGAATCGAGAGCGGGAGGAGCGAGCGAGGCCGGGTGAGCGCATAAAGCGGAGGAGCACGAAGCGCCCGTGGACCGCGCTCACGGGCTGGTTGGTCCGGATCGCTGGGGGTCTGCGGTGTTGGTGGACCGGGAGCACGAGGGGAGCGGTCAAAAAGTGGTGGCTGTGGCTGTCGTCACTCGTCAGAGCGTGGGGCTGCCAGATGCCATTCGACACGTGGGCACGTGAGCTCGTGATACGTTACGGACTTACGGTAAGCTAATCTGATTCTTCAGAAAATACAAATGGTAATCTAATGACGAACTAAACATTTTCTGTTCTGATTCATTCGCACGAGTTGGACGGTGATGGAGACTGATTTAGCATTTTGAGAAGATGTGCTCACTCATGCCGACACGCATCCGAATCTTCAAATAAGCCCTGCAATCGAGCTCATGCATTGAACGTGCTTTAAAAATCTCCAAGGATTTTTTTTTCAGTAGAAAAAAAGAGATCTTGATCTCCGAGCATGGTTTACCACTATCTAATTTCTGAAATAGCAGGCGAAAACACGCTGCTTGATGAACTATTGAATCTCATTCTTTTGTTGTTTTGATGGTTTCTAAGGTAAATTGCTACGGAGGAGAGCTCTCTCTTCTTGCATTCCTGCTTATGCAAAAGCAGAGATGTCCGATTCCAAATATGAATGTACTCAAAGTGGCTTTAGCGGGGGCATATGTCCCCCTTTAGATTCTCAATTCTTGTGGCCTGCAGTTTGGAGGTCGTTGATGGTTTATGTGTAGTGGGAGAGATAAAGTGGGGCTTGTGGCTGTTAGAGCATGGGGGCTGCCAGATGCGACTCGACACGTTGGCATGTGAATTTTGATCCTTCAGAAAATACAATGATAATCTTATTTTTAAAAGAAGAAAAATACAAATGATTGACCTGATGAGAATTTATGCATGCTTTCTATTATTAAATTGCGCACTTCCTTCTTCCAATAGATTCAGGTATATATACTACTAGGAAAGACGGCGCTAACGCCACGCCAGTTAGATTACATGTGTAATTACTTGTTGTCACCGTAAATGGTTTTTAATTCTCTCTATTTTTTAATTTTCTAATCACTAAGAACACTAAATACTTACATGCATGAAACAACCACACACGTATTGAATGAAGTTGACAATATACATGGAAGGTACAATTATGGACAATGATGGTGTCATGTTGGCATGACTCCTCAACAAACTCGATAGCAGCAAGGCAGGTGTTCTTGACCATGGAGAGCATGGTCGTGTTGACATAGAGTGCACACTTAGTAGGACCTTTTACCACTGCCGCGCTAAAGCTCGTGGGAACTGAAAACTGGAGCGACGCGATGTGACGCTTTTGGTCTGCTGGCCGACGAATAACAAACAGAGGGGAGAGGACAACTTGAGGGTAGGAACTATGGTTCGGCGAACTCGTCTCACACAAGGTGGTCGTGGGCTTCACATGTGAGGTCGGTAAGCCCGGGGTGGACGGTATCTCCCTCCGAGGCAGATGCACCACCTGTGATCCAAACTGGGGCTCGAGAGCAGGGAAAGAGGAGGCAAGTTGACACGTGATTTGAGAGATTGGGTGAGCAGCCGAGGAGCAAAGTATTTGTGTCACGTTCTAAACTTCATGGGGAGGCAACGACGACTCTAATGCGTGAAGGGAACCACAATTTCATTGACAATAATACGCTTTTGTAACATGGGGCGACCGATAAATTATGTGACAGCGCAACGTTGGAATCGTGTGGCAAGCTAGAATGCGCCGACTCTGATTGGACACACTTTTTTTACCGGTATGGATGCATGTATTTTTTCTGGAGATAATACTGAGATACCACCAGACGTGACACTCGTGTGGGGGAAAACAAACATACTACAATGAAAGAAATCAGCTGGCGCACAGTTGGTTTTGGAAGTAAAAAAAACTGATGCTACAGTAACCAGAGGCGCGGGAGGCCGCAAAACCTCCCCGCGGTGTATATACACTTATACGGCAAATAAGCAAGAAACTATACAGCTTACTCAACAGTCAACGTTTAAAAACAATCAACCAAATAAAGTTGTCTCATGTTCAATTGGAAACTCCAGGATAGAACTGATTCCGGTGCAACACTTCTTGCAGTACCCATCGGAATCATCTGATCAGTTGATCCTAAAATACAATTTCACACTTTGTTATAACTTGTAGGAAAGAAGAACCTTTTGTCTTTCTGTCTCTGGCATTTCCTGAAGAAACATTAATCCAGACCTTTGTGTTTAGCAAAAAATATTCAAACCTTTTGGTTTAGCAAAAATATTCAGACTTTTTGTACATCTGAATCGATTGGGCAATTCTGTCACACTTCGAGCACTTGAGCCATTACACGCCCTCTGCTGAGGACACTCTGAGACTGAGTACTGCAGAAACCAAAGGAAAGCAAATGAACTGTCTGAGAAATCAACTTGTTTAAATTGTGAGCATCTGTACGTTTCGAAACACAATTACAACAGTTTGCCTCTAATCGTTAACCAAATGGTAAACAGCACCGACTTATTTTCCATAGTTCCGGTGGGTAGCTACCACATTAATAAGAGAATCCAAAGACGCAGGGCAATTCATAAGTTTGATATAACTGGCAAGTTAATGCAGGTAACGGATTTGCACTCAACAAAAGAGAAGCCAGCTTCTACCCTAGTCAACCAATATTCACCAAACTAATATATAAATTGTTGCCGCTCAATTCAGCAGCTCTTAGTCACATGCCAGTAAGAAATGGAGGCAAATCCTAGATTGCCACATGAGCTGAGCGCTACATCTCTCGGTACACATCATCATAGGCAATTTCAAAAATGCCCGTAACAAAAATATATGAATTTTATGAAGCTGAAGGTTAGTTGTATTTTCATAAACTAATTGTTCTTGAGCACAAATAAGTAAGCCTTTGTTCTATATCTTTCATTAGGGCTGCAGTAACTTATACCTGGAGTATAGAAGCTCATGTAGGGAACGACCATGTCAATACATGGGCGCTGAGCCAGGTGTACCTTGGTCAACCGGTCAGACCTTAGATCGATAGTGTAGAGCTCGCCTTTCACCATTAGGAATATGACACCAACACCTTCCGCGGAGCCAACTAAATACAGCTTGGTAGCCCATGTCCATATGCCATCAAGGGGGAGGAGCTTCTCGAGGTCAATGACTTTGCTTAGCACCCATCTTGCATCGTCAACCTCCCTAGACCATAGGCAAACACTACTACAGAAAACGTTTGTAGGTGCGGGTTAACGGGTGTTTCCAGGGGCGGCTCCAAAATCCGCCCCTGCTTTTGGCTGCTACAAATAGGTATTTGCAGGGGCGGGTGTCCTCTGTAGTTGTGAGCTCAACTAAGGCTTGACACATTTTATTCTTACACATATAATCAGGCAGATTTGTTACAGATACTTTCTGCAAGCTGAAATCATACTCGATGATTCTCTTACTGTTGGCAGACACAAAGTAGAGCAGATTCCCAACAAGAGCACTGCGCTTCCAACTAACATGGTCACTAAGGACTGTAGCAGATGTCGGTCCGCTCCATGATCCAGCCTCCGATGAGTAGATATAAGAGAAAATCTTGTCACCTCTTGTACCCACTAGGCCGGACCACAGCGAAGGGTCCGCCATGACAGTCGAGGTGATTGCATGCACCATTGTGGGCGGCGGCGGCGGCATCACACAACACGGCAGCTGTCCAGCTATCTAGATGCGCCGGCGGTGGCTGAGGTAGCTCCAGCCGCACATCGGTGATGGGGTCCCAGACGACGATGTCGAAGACGAAGGACTGGCGGTACTTTGGATAAGCATGGTGGAGGAGGACACGGCCATGGCGAGAGTCGCACGGCCGCATTCCACGGTGGCCGGTGTGGGGCCGGCAGGAGAAGGCAGACGTGGGCACGAACCGGGTGAAGTAATCGTGATCGTAGAGAAAGCCAAGCATGGGGGGCGATCGGTGGAACTCGCGGAATGTGCGCTGGAAGACGGGGTCGGAGACGAGTTGGCACCAGAGCTTGCAGACCACGCCGGCGCGGATGAGGCTTGCCGGGCTGTCTGGAGGGAGGCGGAACAGGATGCTCTCGACGAGCTCGTCCGGCAACGGCAGCAACTGAGGCGGCGGCATGCTGGGACCGGAGCGAGGGCTTCAACCTTGGTGATGTTGGTGGGGCTCAATCTGCCAGGTGGGGCCGTATAGAAGCGAGGGCTCCAACATCGATCTAGGGAAGTCTGCAGTTTCTCTGAGCTATAATCTCTATCACGTCTAATACAGTGGAATTCATCTATTCGTAAACACTTGGATTCATGGACCTTAATAATACCCAATAGATTCAGGTACGGCAAATAAGCAAGAACTCCCGTTTCCTCACGCAAAACAAGCCATAGATGAAAAAAAGAACAGGAAGATTTCAGAGGTTCAGGCGCTCATCAACTGAATGAGAGATCTTCTGGGAAGGAGAAACGTGGACCTGGAGTCCTATATGTGTGAACTTTGTATACTACGGAAAAGAGAAACAAGTGCACATCTGTTCCTACGTTGTAACTTTGCAAAGGCCTGTTGGAACACAATTGGTAGCTCTGTTATCACCACCAAGTCAGTGACACAAACTTTCCGACAGATCAGGGACAAATTGGTGACAGATCAGGGACAAATTGGTGGTACCTTTCTACATGGAAATCATCATCCTAATGTCCTGGTCCATCTGGACGACAAGGAATGACTGGCTGGCTCTTCAACAATCAAGACCCCTCTGTCCATCAGTGCCGTTGAAGTTTTAACTCGGAGTTCCATCTGCGACTTCACCGAGTTAAACAAGAATGGGCGCCAGCCTTGACCAATTGAATAGACTCGTTGTAATTTTGTTGCCCTTACCCCCTGTTTCTTTTTTCCCTTCCTATTTCTTTTTTTTGTTCCTTTCTCCTTATTTGTATTTCCTTTCTTCTCTTTTGTCGTTGTACTGCTTTTGAACCTTGTTTATTTATATAATCGGTAGGGACGCTGGATCTTGAAAGAAACACTTGGAGGGGCTCTTTCCCTCCATCTTCTACATCTAGACCCTCCTTTCAAGCTTAAGTTGCTATAAATTTGTAGGGCGGGCTTAGGAGGGGCTCCATGGTTCCAGCAGTGGTAGGAGAGGCTCTAGCTCCGGCCGCCCTGGTGCTAGATCCGCCCCCGGGCGCGCACCTCCTGTTTTTTTTTTTTAAAAAAAATTCATCGGTTCAACTCTCCTCTGGCAGTCCGGCTGGTAGCAACTGTAACTGATATTTGCACCAGCCTGTGTTACACTACAGAGATAGTACATCTCGTAAAGACGGGCAACATGAAAGATTGAACAGGAAAATTTCAGACTGAACTATCTCAAGTTATCTCAATCTGAACTGCTTGCAAGTGGCTCCAATATATATAACTGATTCCGGTGCTCCGCATCTTGCAGTGTCTCTCGAAATCATCATGATCCATTGGTCCATAAATACAATTTGATATTACATTGTAAGAGGAAAGTGCAAAATGAAAAAAAGAAACTCAAAGCTTTTTATCCTTATTCCTTCTTCTGCGTCTCCTGATCAAATATTCAGACTTTTTGTACGTCTGAACTTCTGTTCTGTCACTTTTCTTTCTAAGAAGACCCCTGGCACTCGCTTTGGGTCCGTCATCTGTAGGGGGCGCTCTCAATACTGCAGAAGTACAAAATATTTGAAAGTAATATCAACTCTCTAAGAAATCGATTTGCCCAAATCAAACATCTGTTTCTAAATAACTAACAATATTATCAATAAGCCAACCAAAAAGTTAAAACAACCCTAGCTCACTTAGCTTCCAGCAGGTAAGAGCCGCACTTGATCAACAAGGTATAATCATCCATATTTCTATATCTAGCTAAGCCATACTGACATGGCGTAAGCAATCTCACAGCAACACAATGTACAGGGTTTCAGATGAAGTTCATTTGATATACAAGAGTTTACCCCTAATTGGTAACCGAATTAGTAAACAACACCGACCTATTTTCCACATTTCCATCAGTTAACAAAACATCATCAACAATTATAGGATCCAGAGATATGTCATCCATATTTCTAGGTGGCATATAGTGATGTTGACATATGCAAAGAATTTACAGGGTTTCAGATCGACAAAGGATTAATATTTGCAACTTACAAACTCATATAGGTAGTCAATTTATTTGCCACTCAATAAACGAAAAGCCATATTCTATCGCAACCAATACTCTCTAAAATAGTTCGTATATTATTGCCAACAAATTCAGTGGCTCTTAGGATTAGCCTCATCATTGACAATGTGGATCAGGGGACACATTGCAGCAGAACATGGAGGCAAATCCTAGATTGCCACATGAGCTGAATGTTACACCCCTGTTCACATAACCAATTTCAAAGGTGATAATTGGTCATTAAAAATAACATATGATTTTTACGAAACTGAATGTTGTATATATTTTCATAAACTCAGGAATGTTTGAGCACAAATAAGCAAGCTATTGTTCTACTATAAAGATAGTTAGGGCCACTGGCAACTTATACCTGGAGTGCAGAAGTTCACATAGGGAATGATCATGTGGACGCCTTTGCATGGAACCACATCTACCTTGGTCACCCGACCAGACCATAGATCAACCGTGAAGACCTCCATGCCCACAAGTAAAAAAATTATACCAACACCTTCCGCGGAGCCAAGCAAGGAAGGTGTTCTAGTCCATGTCCATGTACCATCAATGGGCAGTAGCTCATCAAGACCAATGACTTTGATTAATTCCCATCTTGAATCTTGAACCTCTCTAGACCATAGGCAAAGTCTGAAGTCCTCTAGCCTAGTGAATCCCAACCGACCGTCCTCCGTGGTTGTGAGATCAATGAAGCTTGGGCACATTTTATTCTTACACTGAGAACCAGGCAAATCTATCACAGATATTTTCCGCGCGAGCAAATCATACTCGATGGTTCTCTTACTTGAGGCAGACACAAAGTAGAGCATATTCTTGACGAGGGTGCTGCGCCTCCAACCGACATGGTCATCATGGAGCGCAGCAGTGGTCGGCCCGCTCCACGCACCAGACTCTGATGAGTAGACGTAGCAGAAAACCTTGTAATCTTTGCTGCCCATGAGGACCACAACGAAGGGTCCATGGTGACAATCGAGGTGGTCGCATGCACCGCTAGGTGTGGCAGCACAGAGAACTGCAGCGGTCCAACCGTCTAGGGACGACAACGACGGCGGCTCGGGTAGCTCGAGCCGCTTGTCCATGATGCTAAAGGAAGCCCAAGGATAGTTGTGGAAGAGGACGTGGCCATGACGAGAGTCCGATGGCCGCATTCTGCGGTGGCGGCCGGCTTGGGGCAGAGACGTGGGCATGAAGCGGGCGATTTGGTGGTCGCCGATGTCGCAGTCATCGCAGAGGAAGCCAAGTATGGGAGGCGGTCGGTGGAACTCGCGGAATCTACGGTGGAAGACAGGGTCAGAGACGATAAGGCACCAACGCTTACAGACCAGGCCGGCATGGACGAGGCTTGCAGGGATTTCCGGCGGGAGGCGGAGCAGGACCTCCTCGACGAGCTCGTCGGGCAACGGCGGCGGAGGCGGCATCTCGTGCTCGTTTGGCTGGGTGTACCGAAGGGTTGTCTGGGCTTCAATCTTGATGATCCAGGGAGAGGTACGGTGCGGCTCTCTCTGCCTGGTGGGGCCGTGGAAATTAAACAGAGACTCCGATGGCAAAGTAACAAAACAATCTGGGGCAAATCTGCTGTTTCCTTGGATGGAGTATGATGGGCAAACGGGAAACTTAGTTGCTTTCCATATTACTGCTTCTCATGATGCGCGTGGATCAAGTTAAATTCATGTGTTTGTAAATCCGGTAATCCTATACATCTTCTATAAGATTTTTTCTCCATCACCTTATACTGTTTGAATTCTCTCTTCTCCCGCACGCGTCGCCCCCACGCGGGCGGCACGGGCGGACGCCCGTCGGCCGGCCGCCGCCCCTCCTCCCTCTCTCGACCACCGCGCCGTCGCCAGAGCCGGCCGCCGGGAATCCGCGCGACTCGCGAGGACGGCGGCGGCGAGGCAGCTTCTTCCCCACCACTTCTCCTGGCGGGTGCTGCCGTGGAGGACGCCGGAGGGAGTCGTCGCCGGGAGCAGGTGCTGCTCTCGGGGCGCCCGGATCCGGGGCTCCCAAGGCCAGATCCGGGGGCCACGGGCCCGGATCCATCACAGGAGCGACGGCGGCGGCCACCGGCGGCCCCTCTCCACCCCACCCAGCGGCCGGGCCGCGACGGCGATGGCGGCAGCTTCAGGGCCCAGGCCGGCTCTGCGGGGCCTGGCTTGGCCGCGCATCGACACCTCTGGTGGCCGTGTCGTCATGCTAGGCCCGGAGCGGCGCCGCGACATCTCGGGCAACCAGGGATCTCCCATCTTCGATGACTCTGCATATTTGATGGCGACGTCGTGGTGGCACGGCCAAAGGAGGTTCGGCGGAGCACAGTGTGGGGCACGCCCGTAAAACGGACCTCCCCTAGTACCTGCGTTAGTCCCGGAAGCCCTAATGCAAGTAGTTCTTCACAAGCGGTATCGAAAACCATCGTCGGTTACCCTTTTATTGGTAATTTACATCAATGTACAACTTAAAGTCTGTACAAGGCTACAAGCGGGCCTCAGAGCCTCCACTTATTCAGAAAATATAAAACTACCAGTACTATGTAGAGCCTCAGCATTGCGGTGGAACTCGTTACCATTCCGAGCCTTCGTCGCCTGCTCCGTCCTCGGGGAAATCCTCTGGTGTGAAGTGAAAGCAAGGGTGAGCACTCCTGACAGGGGTACTCAGCAAGGCCCAAAGTAATTTAATAGATTAATTAAGTTTGGTCCTGGAGGGGCATAACCTCCCTGCCAGTCCCGATTAGTGAACAAAGGTATAACAACCAGCGGTAAGGGAAATCCGCAGGTCGTGTTCATTTTAGTGATCTAATCGACGGGGACTTTGACCAATTGGACTCATACCGGAGTCATGGCTATCCAGATAGGTTTGTCGCTCTGTAGAGATCGTACTTCTCTGTCCCGCATTCGGTCAGCCCGTTCCGTGTACTTTGGCGGAACTGCCCTACGAGATCCATTCCCACCAGCGTCTATCTCTAGACAGCCACTCCCTAGCTCTGTCCACGGAAACTGTTGGGGCCTAAGTAGGAGTCGCGCACGTCCACACAGGGACCTTCCCGGGGAAAGATTTCTTGATGCATCAAGAAAATATATATCGTGGCACTCTGCCACCAGGTCCTATCGACCCTGTCACCTGCGACTCGTACCGGCCAGACCCAACCCTCTGTCGGGGTCTGTCTCCAATAGTCCCGTTGCCCACCGTGGCCCCTTGGGACAGTTTACTAAGGCTAGCTAGTGGGGTGAGGATCAAGGCCTCACATAAATAAGCATTCCCGAAGGCCATGCTTTTTTGGCATGCGGGACTGTACTAGGCAATGGAAAGATTCTCTCGCGAACCGGTCCGTAGTGGCGACCCGAAGTGGCTCTTAGGACAGAATCCCCTTCCCTGGGATCTTCCTTCCACTCCCCGGTCTAAAATAAAGACTGTGTAATCCAGGTGCCGGTTCTCCAATTCAATTAACCAGGCATGCTTATAAAAGTAATTTTCATAATTATTAATGTGGATGGGACTTGCCTTGTCCAGCGTCGGGGTCGTCCCCTGCTTCCTCTTCGTAATCCGGATTCTCGGCGTTGTTCTCGGGGTCAGAGTCTGCAAGTTAGTCACACCAATCAATACATCAATCAAGGGTTAACGAATGATTTTCCTATTAAAATAGATTTAAACCTAAAAGAAGTGACTATTTGTTCTAGGGGTTGTGGGTGAGGTTTTTGAGAAAGAAAGGTATTTCTAGGCTTAGGAATTATTCTAAGATTTTTGGTGAATTTTTGGGAATTTTTGGAAAGCTCTAAGGTGGAGAATTAAACTCTTGTGTGCACTCAGCCGGGTGTACCTAGCAATTACCCAGGGGAGAGAGAGACAGACAGGCGGGCCCGTGGGGGCGCGGCCCCCGCCGGTTACTGTTCTGTGGGCCGTGGACCGCGGCCCATGGACCAGTGCCCCTTTTGGGTCTGTGGTCCACGAGGACCGCGTGCAGGAGGAGGAGTGAGGGGGAGGTGGCGATGCGCTGGCGCGGCTGAGCCGCTAGCTTGCGGGCCCGCGGCCAGCGTGGCTGCCACGCGGCGCCAGCTGGGGGAAAGGGGAGGAGGGCGGCGGCGCGCGGTGGCAGAGGCAGGGGCGCCTCGCCGGAGTACGGTGCCCCGGCCATGCTGGGCTACGGGGAGGGCTGCGGCTTGATGGAGAGGGAGAGGGTGGTGCAGCGGCGGGGTCCGGCATGCCCTGGTGCAGCGGCGTGGCTTGACGCGGCGGCTCGAGCTCGCCGGAGCTCGGGCGGCGGGCAGGCGCAAAAGGGGAAAGGCGCAGGGAGATGGTTCTGGCTTCCGCAAAGCGGCGGGATCGTGGCTGGCGGTGCAGTGAGCACGGCAGCGTGCTCAGGCGTGGCGGCGCGCGACTAAGGCTGGCCGGCGGCTTGCCGCAGTGCGGCGGCGCTCGGAGTCCGGCGACCATAAGCCGGCGGCACCTGCGGAGAAGGGGAGGGGCAACAGCGAGGCACGGCGAAGGTTGTACTCACCGGAGTACGGCGGCGCGGTCTCCGGCGTGGCCTCCGCTGGTCACCGGCGGCGGCGGGACGGCTCGCGCTGGGCCGGCGCCGGCGTGCGCGTGCGTGGTGTGCGGGAGTGAGTGAGTGTGTGGATGGAAGGCTAGGAGGACGCGGGAGGCCTATTTATAGCCGGGGCAAGCTCCCAGAGCTTCCCGGCGTTCATCCCGGCCGGGCGCGTGGCATGCCGGTCGAGCACAGCGGCGACGCGTGCCCCCCGGCGGCTAACCCCGCGCGAGGCCGTAGAGTGCGGTCGGCGCCGCACTCAAGGTGTGGTGGGCGGCCGTGGGGGCGACACGCGGCACGCGCGTGCCCCAAGGCTTGATCCGCGCCGGTGAGGGCGGATCGTAGGGCGCCGGTGACGGGATGGGCGCGGCGGAGCGGGAGGAAGAAGGATGGTGACGTCAGCGCGACGTCACCAGACATCAACGCGCGCACGCGAGTTGAGGGAGGTGGAGCAGACTTTGGGAGAAGAAGGGCGGGGTTGGCTTGGGCCGCGGGAAGGCGGGAAAGAGGGGTTGGGTTGCTGGGCCGGCGGGGTGGAGATGGGCCGGCGGCCAGGTTTCGGCCCAGGGGAAAGGTTTCCTCTTTTTCTTTTTCTGTTTTGAGTTTGAATTCAAATTTGAGTTTCATTTTAAATCTACCTTGGATTTTTGGATGGGTTCTACGGTTTAGGATTATATAAAGTTAGAGCAAGCATGTGCACATGGTTGGTTTCAAAATAATCTAATGCATTTTATTTTTCTAATGCATTATCCTATTAAGGTGAATCTAGTTTTTATATTAAAAATATTCTTAATTTTCTTTTTAAATGCTTTCTATTTTTCTAGGGTGTTACAGACCTACCCCACTTAAAGTGAATCTCGTCCCCGAGATTCGTCTGGCTCCTGGAACAGGTAGGGAAATTCTTTTCTCAAATTTTCCTCTTTTTTCCCATGTGGCTTCTGCCTCTGTGTGATTGCTCCATTGTACTTGGCAAAACTTAGCCGTTGTTCGTCGGGTTTGTCTAATGGTTGTATCCAGTATTCGTGTTGGTCTTTCTTGGTACCTCAAATCTGGTTGTAGATCTACTATTTCTGGGGTTGTTTGTTCCTCGGGTACCCTTAGGCATTTCCTTAGTTGAGATACATGAAATACCGGGTGTATATCTCTCAGTTCTTCTGGTAATGCCAGTCGATAGGCTACCTTTCCAATTTTATTTAGTATCCGGTAGGGTCCGATATACCGGGGTGCTAACTTTCCTTTGATTTGGAATCTTCGTGTCCCTCGGATAGGTGCTACCTTTAGATACACAAAGTCATTGTCTTCGAAGGTCAATTCTTTTCTTCGGGTGTCAGCATAACTTTTCTGTCGATTTTGTGCTATCTTTAAATTCTCCTGGACTTGTTTGGTCTTCTCTTCAGCATCCCGTAATATAGCTGGCCCAAATAGCGACCTTTCTCCCGTTTCTGACCATAGTAGTGGAGTTCTACACTTTCTGCCGTACAAAGCTTCAAAGGGTGACATTTGCAAACTAGCTTGGTAGCTATTATTGTATGAGAACTCTGCGTATGCCAAACTTTCTTCCCAGTCTTTCCCATAGGTCAGAACACAGGCTCGTAACATATCTTCTAATATTTGATTTACTCGCTCGGTTTGTCCATCAGTTTGAGGGTGGTATGCCGAGCTATAATCCAAGGCGGAACCTAAGCTTTGATGCATGGTTTTCCAGAAGGTGGAAGTAAATTGTGGCCCTCGGTCCGTTACTATTCTCTTAGGTACTCCATGAAGTTTCAGAATATTGTCAATATATAGCCAAGCTAATTTGTCGCCTCCATGGGTTGTCTTTACGGGAATAAAGTGAGCAACCTTGGTTTCCCCGCTCTCCGCCACTCCCCCGCTCGGCGGCTGGGGGCCGCCTCCGTCGCCGTCGCACCTCCCCTCCCCCGCCGAAACCCTTTCCCTCCCCGGCGTCGGCCCCTACTCCCACGGCCGACGCGAACCCCACCGGCGCCGCTCCCCCGTGCACCTCCTCCTCCGCCGATGCCGCCGGCTCCCGCCGCCCCAGATCCGCCGCCGCCCGAGCTCGACCCTCATCGGCGTGACACCCCCGCCCCTCCCTGGCCCCAACCGCCGGCCTCCACCACCCGCGGCCGGCGGCGTCCGCCGCCTTGCCGCACCGCCCACCAACCGCCGGGCCGGCCTGCCTCCCCCAACCCCCTCTAGCTCCGACGGGATAGATCTCCCCCTCTACAAACCCGGAACCCGAAACCTCCAACCCTAACCCGTCGGCGGAGGATGCGGCGGCGGCAGAGGAAGAAGGAGGGAGGCAGGAGGAGGAGGGAGGTGAGAGGAGGAAGACGGGGGAGGGCCTCCGGATAAAACCGGCGCCACCCCTACAGAAAAAATCTATCACGGGAAGAACTGGGGGACGGGAGATTCGAACCCAGGCCTCCGAGACTCCAAGGGGGAAACGTTCATCCACTTGAGCTACAGTTCTTTTGTGTTGTTGACTCACATTTTAAGTACAAGAACTATTTCACCGACGAGCCAACATAACAAATATAATCTTGCCATATGTAACAATGAATATATCATGTTCCTGTTATTGTCCTTGTATTTAAAATGTTTTTGACTAACAAATGATGTATTGTATGCATCTACACATAACGTTAAGTTTTTTAAAAAAAATTATAGCTACATGTTAAGTTTTTAAACTTTAAGAAATATTTATCGGCTTGAAACAAATGTGTTTGAGGAACTTGATATATTGGTTACACAAGATGGTAGAAATAAATAACTATTTAAGTATAAGAAAAATGTCAAATGAAAATTTTATTGATTTCTTAGCAAATGTATAGATTGAGTGCAATAAAATATAGTGTTATGTTAGAAATAAAAAAAACCTATGAGTTTCAAAATTAAATTACAATCTATTTGGATTGAGATACAATGCCAATCGAAATCATATCGTTGTCATGAGACGACCTCACAGAGGAATGGGTCATCAGACCCTTTTTGAGGAATCGAGCAATCACGAATATCGAATATTTAGTAACAGGGCTATGCAAGAAAGGACGACTACAACGGATCGATCAATTTCATTATATAAACCAAATTAAACACTGGTCAAAATCAGGCTACAGATCGGTCGTGAATCAGTCCATCCAGTACACTAAACGTGTCGTTAGTATTGCGCCGTAGCCAGGGGCGGATCTAGCGTGGGGGCTGGGGGGGCTGGAGCCCCCCCTACCCCCCTCGCAGTCCATGGAGCCCCCACGAAGCCCCCCCAACAATTTTTAGACATGGATGAAGAGAAGGAAGAAGGAAAAGAGGAGGAAGAAGAAGGAAAAGAGAGGAGAAAGGAAGAAGAAGAAGAAAATGAGCACCCCCTTACATGAGATCCTAGATTCGCCACTGGCCGTAGCAACGCACGGGCATTTTGCTAGTAAAAGAAAAGAAAAGACATATACATATATACAGTGATGAATGAAGCATATCCAGCAGGGATTATTATTGTTACCTGTTACAGTTATTGTCTGCGGATGGTCACTGCCGGTGGGGGGCACGTAAACTCCGAAGGGCGTCAGGTCGTACCTGATGTAGAAGCTGAATCCTGTGATGGACACCCCCTCCGACCATTGCAGCTCGGTCATGAAATCCGGGATGCCCTGGACGATCGACGAAATCATGTACGAGCACAACTCCCTCGGCCACTCTCTATTGCACTGCGCCAGGCCGTACATGTTGTGCGTGCCGTTGAACGTGCGGTTGCCCGACGCGATCATCAACGGCGAGATCGCAGCCGCGCTGGCCAGATCCGTGAACAGCTCGTTGCGCGCCTCGCCGAAGCGGGCGGTGTCCGGGACGCCAGCGGCATGGACCTGCGTGTAGAACGCGTAGCCGTTGGCGACGTTGTCGTTGGCGACGGCGAGGATCGGCGCGTCCGAGTACCGGAGCACGCAGCCCCGGTAGGCGATATTGGCGTTGCTGCTCGACGGGCAGGCCTTTGGCGCCTCGGCGGAGGCCGCCTGGAGGCAGCTGTCGCACTGGTCCGGCCACAGTATGTCGGCCTGGCACATGGCCATGCCGAACACCTTGCCCGCTGTCGTCGACCCCGCCGTGCCGTTGAAGAATCCGCTATTGTTGATGGCGTTTGACGGGAGCGTGGCGAGAAACTGCAGGAGGTTCTGCTGGTAGAGACCGCTGATGCTGCCGCCGGTGGCGGATCTGCTTAGGTTTCCGGAGGTGGGGCAATCCTTGTATTGCAGGACGTAAGTCGTGTTGCTGGCAGCAGCGCCACACCTATGGAAAAGCGTAAGAGGCACGACGAGGAAGATGAGAGAGGCAACAATGGAAGGCGGCATGGCTCTCTCTAGTCTCTACCAAAGGACGGGAAGGCACTGTGTGCTGAGTAGTAGCACCTAGGCTAGCTGGTTGTCGCTGTTGAGCAAAACATGAAATCGGAGTGTGGCACTTGGGGCGAGAAGGCGAGCCTGCAGACAATGCAATTGGCGTGTAGATAGCTAGAATAATATACTCCTAGGGCGGTCTCTATTGCGGAACTAAGACCATCTCCATCAGATTGAGAAAACCAATCTCCTTTCCTAATACTCTTGATTAAAGAGACTGAGGTGAGAAAACACAGCTATTCCAGATTTCCAGCAGATCCCCTTTCATAATCCATTTTCCTATATTTTTTCCAATCCACTTAATCTTCACCATCTTCCCTTTCTTTTCTCCATGCTCACTACGCCGTGGCAAGCCATGCCGCCTGACCCCAGCCGCCACTGTCATCGCTGGTCCTCCAAGCTCGGGCCGCACGACCTTCGCACCGCCATGGACCTCGCCCCATCGGCCCTCCATGCCACCGCGGACCCCAGCTCCAAGCCCGCCTGGCCCCACACGCTTCCGCACCGCTCGCGGGTTGCAGCCATCCCAGCCCCACCACCGTGCCACTGCGACCGTCCTAGCCGCCACACCTCTGCGTTATCACCGACTGGCCCTCCCGGCCCTACTGTTGGAGCTGTCGGTGGCCACCCCCCCCCCCCCCACCCACCCACCCACCCACACAGACACATGTGGGTCCCACATATTAGGAGAAGGGAAAGGGGAATATAGAAAGGGGATCTGTTGCAGCATTGATATCCTTTCTTCCCAAAATGTGTTTTCACAATCCCCTTTAGCCAATACAAGGGAATGAGTTTTTCTCAATCTGCTGGAGTCCCAAAACGTGTTTTCTCAATCCTCTTTAGCCAATATAAGGGAATGAGTTTTTCTCAATCTGCTGGAGATGCTCTAAGAGACTGGTTATTGCTGGAGTTGCTCGAGAATATAGTTAAATAAAATTAATTGTAGCTACCCAGTGACATCGAAGTCGTCTTCTGTGTTTAGGTGGTAGCATGTGATTGCAACCACCGTGTTTGGATGCAACGACGATTCCGATGTTTTGCTCAACACCTAAACACAAGTCGTCTTCCCACATCTTAATTATTGTCAGTATGTTTGATCCCGTTTCTCGATCTCTGATGGCGGAGGCTAACTCCGGGGGAGCCTGCAGGGCCTTGCTTTGAAAGACCCGTGTGTGGACACCGCTGCATCCAAAGATTCGAGGAAGTGTAGATTCGATATACGCAAGTGTACGTGTTGTTGAGGTGGTGTCTCAACTGTCTGGGCCTGGGCGGAACTACAATAATGAACTGAGAAGCCACAGAACGCCACTCAATTTTCTCTCTACTGTAAATTTCCACCATATTGGTGTCCCACCTCGACTTGATTCGACAAAGTGCCCCTTCTCAATTTTGTTTCTAGGTCTGCCACTCTTGATCAGAAGCTCCCACCATTGCCGCAGATCGCTGGAACATCAGTGAGAAATTTGGGAAAGTCCAAGCCAAACAAACGTTACCAGACTGATGCCTGTTTTTCCTGTAGTGATACACTTAGCTTCTAGGGTGAGACCGACAACAAACAAGATGTAGGGTGAGACCGACAACAAACTTGATTTAAAGCTATCGATTTTTGCAATCTTGAAAACACTTTATGTCGTCCTAGACAATGAGCAAGAGTTTAGCATGCTTGTCGCGCTAGTAAACTTCATCTTTCGGTCGTGGCAGTAGTGTGCCGGCCGGCCAATCTTATTTTTTACGCGCTCTCAAATTGGAACATACTATACTAGTTGTAGTGCTCAGACATGAAAGCTGTAGTAACATGCAGGCTGCAAAACGCCTCGGAAGAAACAACAATGTGGTGCTTGCGCCATGCTGTAAAGGAACAACTAGGAGTAACCAATGACGAAGACTTGGCCGCGTTAGTAAACTTTACCTTGCCGATCTTGGCTGCAGTGCGCCAGCCGGCCGGCCGCTTTTGTCTTTAGCCTCTCTCTCTCTACTACTAGCTAAATTGGATACATCTAGAGATCCGAGACCATGCACCGACTGATCGAAGATGTAGCCTCCCAATGCATAATTTTATTGTACAGTTATCAAGACTGAAAACTAAGTAATTATGCCAGCAGAGTTTTATGGGATCAAACTTTTCTCTGTCTCATGAAGCTTTTCCTCTTAATTATCTTGTCAAATCAGCAAATTTTCTAATGTGACATTAAATTTAATGTCACAAAATTCTCTATAAAGCCCCCCTTAAAACTGGGCTTATAGGATAGTAACGAGTTGAAACGTACTACTACCCACCACCCCTACCCTGCTGTACCCACCCAACCTGTAAAGCTTGCAACCCCACTGACCAGTTTGGATATGCATGCATGCATGCCTCGAGAGTCGAGAGTTTGCTATGCATGTGCATGTGCGTGTGCGTCCCAGTTGAATAGTCGTGTGTGCTTCAGTCATATTAGTGTAATGTGAATGACAGAGAGATGCTTATCAAATTTTATGTATTGAATTTTGCACTCCACTCTATGAAAATCCAGCTTCACCACCAAATCATCAAGCTAGCCAAACGCCCTGAATTCCACTAACATTAGCTTTAGAGAAACACATATATATTAGAGGGACTGCTCAAAGTTTTGGTGGACTTCCTCAAAGGATGCTCAAAATACAATGTCACTTGTTGCACACCCTCCTCATGTACCGGTTCGTGTTTGTAATGTCTCCCATCTCGCATTTCTATTGGCTTTCATTGTAGAGAAGCGACTATGGAAGTATTCTTACCTCCCTTAGGAGACCGCGTACCTTTGTTTATATAGATGGAAATTGGGAAGAGCCCCCATCGTGGAATGCATGTACAGGGTTAGTTAACAGTAAATTTCACTGGAGGTCCATTAACTTTTACCCCCGTCCCATATAGGTCCGTTAACTAAAAAAGTGGTCATCTGGGTCCATAATCTATTAATTTGTCTCATCTGGGTCCAAAGCCGTCTACAAAGACAGGATTAGTCTACATTTTTACAAAACACCCCCTCATCTATCATTTCTTCTCTACTTCACGCCCCTCCCTCTCATCTCTCAGCCACTCTCTCCTTTATCTCTCTCCTTTCCCCCACCGGCCGGCGAGACCGCGAGCGCTGGTGACATCGCGGCGGCTGGGCTCGACGGACTTGAGCTCGTCGAGCGCCTTCATCTCGGAGCAGATGCTCCACCCCAAGCGTAGCTGCTCGGTCTAGCTCGCGCGCCGGCGGGTGGCATGGTCTCTCCTCTCCCACCGGCCATGGAGCCGCGCTGTGAGCACGCCGCGCCGCTGCACAGACCGAGGGCTGGCCGCATCTCCTCTGCGCCCCGCCTCGGGCCGCCCCTTCCTCCTCGCGTTGGGCCACCATCTCCAGCGGCGCCGCCCCCAAATCCCCGCTCGAGCTGTGCCCTTGCCTGCGGGCGGAGAAGCCGAGGGCGGGAGGTGGAAGACGGCCGCCGCTCGCTCTGCCCATGGCTCGAAGCGGGGGCACGGAGCTGATGTGGCCTGCCGGCGGCATGTGCAGCGGCGCAGAGGACCTAGCGCGGCGCCGCCTCGCGTCGAATCCGGCCAGCGGCACGCGCAGGCAAGCTTCCCTGGCGCAAATCTTGGCCTGTGCCGGTGGAGGGTGGAGCAGCGACGCCACTGCGGCAACTCCGACGCCTCCCTCGCCGGACGTGCCCCTCTCCCTGCCTCTCTCTCTCTCTCCGGCTCCGGTCGGTCGAGCAGGGGCGCGGGAGGCCGGGATCGAGCAGGGCACGAGCGGTGGCAGGATCGGGTAGGGCGTGAGCTCTACGCGGTGGCCGCCATCTCCCCGCGGTGACCCAGCGGTCGACATCACTTGCGACGTACGCAGCTTCTAAGCGGCGATGGCGGAAGGCGCGGTGGTCAAGCTGGCCTCCTCCTCGATGGCGACGACGGCTCCCTCCCCTTACCCTCCTCATCCAGATCGACGCCCTCCTCGTCCAGATCGACGCCGTGTCCGCCGAGCCCCGCCGCCGCGACGTCCCCGGCTCCTGTGGTCTCGCCGGCCGGTGGGAGGGGAGAGAGATAGAGGAGAGAGTGGCTGAGGGATGGGAGGGAGGGACGTGAAGTGGAGAAGAAATGATAGATGAGGGGGTGTTTTGCAAAAATATAGACTAATCCTGTCTTTGTGGACAGCTTTGGACCTAGATGAGACGAATTAATAGATTATGGACCCAGATGACCACTTTTTTAGTTAACGGACCTATATGGGACGGGGGTAAACGTTAATGGACCCCTAGTGAAATTTACTCGTTAGTTAATATTGAGAGAGAGCCTTGGAGATTTGATCTAACTACTACCATCGTCAAGTGCAAGCATTCTCAAGTGCAAGTAAACTCCCGCTTACAACAACTATATGGTCAAACTACATCTCCATCAGCCCATTCAATCATAAATTACACAAGATCGAGTCTGAAATTTACAAGTTTCCTATGTGCTAAAGATTTTGTGAAACCATCTGCAACTTGGTCTTTTGTAGAAATGATCCGCACAACTAGCAGCTTCTATGTCACACGCTCCGAATAAAGTGATAATCAACTTCAATATGTTTGGTCCGTGCATGAAAGACTAGATTGGCAGTTTGGTAAGATATGTTGCACCAACATTGTCACACCATAACCGTGATAGAGCTTGAACTTTCAATTCAGCTAACAAAGTTTGGATCCACATAACTTCTGCCGTGGCATTTGCTAGTGCCATGTATTCTTTGCTTCATTACTTGATTGAGAAACTGTGGCTTACTTGCGAGCACTCCATAACACAGGGTTGGCAGATTGGGCTACGGGAACCTCATCGCCGTCGGTGAGTGGCCATGTCTAGGACCCTAGCTAGTTCCACTGGCGCCTGTTGCGTAACGTTCTGCACCTACGAGTTGCTCTAGAGGTCGATCAGTAAAGGAAAGGATATCATCCAAGCTAGAATGCCCAACGGCGCAGAAAATCTGTTGAGACACACACGTACGTCTCAGCAGATAACTAATGGGAGCAGGGTCGTAGTCACGGAGTTCCATGGCCGCACCAACCTCCTGGAGGTTGTGGCGGTGCTCGTACGCCTCCAGAATTAACTTTCGCAGGAACATCTACACGCGACAACAAGAAATTTCAGAGAGTTGGCGGAGCTCTGGTGTTGTGATGGCTGGCTAGCGCTCAAGCAAGCAGAGGCTAACGATGGACTTACCATTTGGATCATATGGGCCTTGTTCCAATCCCAGCTACTCTGCGGCAGCGGACATTCCACACCGTCGATCTCGATCCTACGGAGATAATTGAAGACGGAGTCCACGTAGATGGTGCCGATTGCCCCTTTGTACGCATACACCTTATCTTCGGGAGCGCACCGTTTGGCGTGGCATGTCGCCATCGTCCACATTGTATTTGTCATGTCGTCGCCCATAATCTGCTCCCCGGCCACAGCAAATAATTAAAAAAAGGAGAGAAATCATGGAAAGGAATCAATGGCTGCTTGTTGAACCCGATCGATAACATACGAATTTCATTTGGAATCCCAAATTAATATGTGGAAGTGGAACTAACCGCACGCAGCTCGCCAGGCTTGACGTTTAGCATCTTGACCAACTCTTGGACAGTATGGACATTGTTGCTCGTCAGATTTCTGTGGAACGCTCCGTCCTTGTCAATCATCTCCAGCCTCCAGACGGGGTCGCCGGCGGCGGGAGGGTAGTGCTTCCGGTCCGCATCATCCTCGACGGCGACGGGCTCGGTCATGGCCTCAAGAATCCTAATCGTGCCATCGTATTTGTGGGCCTTCAAGACGCACGCGCCGATGCGGAACTTGCCGCAGGGGACCCAGGAGGAGTCGTCCGTGAATACGAGGCCCTCCAGGGTGGCGCGCCCATCCTTCATGGTGAAGATGGTCCTGAGGCCATCGTGGAGGAGGTGTTGATTCGTCTCTTGGCGCGGCTTCACGATGGCCTTCCGGAATTCTTGGGCGGACCAGGTGTCGTCGTCGTCGTCGTCGCGCGGCGAGAAGTCCCCTAACAGCGGGAGCAGCTCGATGCCCAGCCTCATCAGGATCGGGAGCGCACACGGGGACCCGGTCTTGGCGTCCACGAGGATGATCTCCAGCGGGTCGCCGCTGGCGTCCGTGATCCTGCAGCCGATGTGGATCGGGAGCCGTGGCTGGCTCTTGAAAACTAGCTTCCACGTCTGCTGCAGGTTATTGGCAGCAGCTTGGGGAGGAATACTGGGAACCTCGTCGAGCTTCACATCTGCGAGTTGCCCGGCCAAGAGGTGGTGGATCAGTAAAGGAAAGCTAATTAAGCTACGTCCAAGTACCTCTACTATCTTTTCAACATGTCATTGACATGATTATGTACAATATATGGCCGTATGCATCGGATGACGAAAAAAAAAGTACCGTAGTGCAGGCCACCAATGCTCATACCGCCGCGGAAAGAACTTTCCAGGGTCCCAACCTGCTGGAGGTTGTGGCGGTGCTCCCACGCCTCCAGAAATAGCTGCCGCGCAAGGACCTTCACATGCGGCACAATTAAGAGATTATTAATTTCAGGTGGTGTTGGGATGGCTAGTTAATTATATTATCTCAATCAAGAATATAACGCATGCAGACGATATATGGATGGGGCACTAGCTTTATACCGTTTTCTGCTTGTTCCCCCGCATCTCCTTGGACGACGTGTATTCCATGCCGTCGATTTCGACCTTGACGATTGTATAGAACAAGTTGTCCAAGTGGATAGTGCCGCTCGCCCTGCTGTACGCGTACACCGGTATCTTATCTCCAGGTTCGATCATCGAACACGCGTGCCTTCTCGCCAAATCCCACACGTCGTCTGAAATGGCGTCGCCCAAAATCTGCTCCGCCGGCCGGCAAATAAAAAAACATAGCATTCATAAAACGTAAAATCTAAAAGGACATGGCAGCAGAATTATTAATTAATTAAATGAATGCGCATGCAACTGCGGCGGCGTCTACTAGAGGTGGGACTTGGGCCGGGCCGTGCTGGCACGGCCCGGCCCTCTCGTGCCTCGTGCCGCGTCATGCCAGGACTTCTAGGCACGCTAGGCACGTCGTGCCGTGCCAGCAGGCACGGCGATTCTTTTACTCGGTCAAGCACGGCCCATGGCACGGCGGCACGTCTTCGTGCCGTGCTAGCCCAAGCATGGCCCTCGGGATACTTATATTTGTTTTTTATGTGTGCTCATTTCTCATACATAGTTTTACATCTATAGATAGAAAATATATTTTTTAATTAATAGAGGAGATGTATTTTAGTATGAAGATATTGTAGGTGGTTGTTAGGATTCCCAGTAGTCATACAAATGCAACCCGTCGGTGCCAATCCCAAGTGGGGCCCTAACATGACGGAGAAATAACCAACTAAGCCACAGGAACGAGTAAACCTGATGAAAGCCAGGCAAGGCAACATCAAGCCTCCGTCGGGCTCGAGGGCGCCCGGCACCCCTCGAGCGAATCGGAACTCCGCCTCGCTCGAGGCCTCCTCGCTCGAGGCCCGGGAGCCGCCCTCGACAACCCATCTCCGCCTCGCTCGAGGCCTCCCCTCACTCGTGGGGCCCGCTGGTGGTTCACCTGCCCCATGGACAAGAGCATTTAATGGCCTTGTACGGCCTTGGACGCAAAAGTCAAGCGACGAATCCTTCCCATCTCCGGTCATCTCCACCAACTTCTGACACCGTGCGGTCATCCTTGACACTGCGCACAGACCCGTGCAGCGTGACAGGCCTGTGCTATCACGCTCCCCTGTTCCGCCAACTCCGGCACGGGAACCCCTCGAACGGGCATGGGGAGCCCTCGAAAGTATGCACGGCCTGCTGCGCTAGATGATGCCACACGACGTAAGCTCTCAAACCAGGAGCACAGGGAGCACGCATCATGAACAGGGGATGCCACGTCATGTACCAGAGCCCCATACGCCGGATCAAGTCGTGTAATCCGACAACGCACGCCAGGACGGGAGCCACGCCTGCGACCATACCCCGTCATACGCTGTCACTGTACCGGGCACTGTACTGTCCCTGTTTGTAACTGCCCCACTTTGGACTATAAAAGGAGGAGGCAGCCCCCTAGAAACACACGACACGCTCACTCGCTCATTCACCGCCAAGTTCACCAGAACACAACACTCAACCTCCCACTCGTTCTAGGGACTTGGAGGCTCATCCTCCTCTCCCGCCAAGCTTGTAGCCCCCTACTACGAGCACCCCGATGCGAGGCAATATAGTGCTCACGCACACCCTGCTGGACGTACGATCGAAAGATCGAAATCAGGATAAACCTCGTGTCATTGTGATTGCCTTTGCATCGACCATCGAGAGACGGGACACAGCGCATTTCTGCAGGTGTTTGGACCCCTCTGGGTTCCCGCACCGACACAACCTTATTCATGTTATGAATATCTTTTGCCATGATTTCATACTTAAAAGGTAGATTTTATGATTTTCTGCAATCATACTAGTTATGTTTACGCTCCATTAAAGGCAGAATGAATGATATAATGACGATATATAGTAATTAAGATGGTTAAGGAACTCATCACTAACCGCACGGTACTTGCGAGGGTTGACGTTTAGCATCCTGGCGAAGTCTAGGACAGTATCGATGTTGTTGCTCGCCAGCTTCCTGTGGAACTCTCCGTCCCTGTCGATTCCGTTGAGCCTCCAGACGGGGTCGTCCAGGGCGGCTGGGTAGTGCTTCCGATTCACATCTCCGACCTCGAAGGCCTCAGTCATTCCCTCGACAATCCTAATGGCGCCCTCGTACCTGCCGCCTGGCACCACCCACGCGCCGATGCGGAACTTGCCGCCACGGACCCAGGAGGAATCGTCTTTGAACGCGACTTCACAGAATCTGGCGCTCCCGTTCGTCATGGTGGCAGTGTACGACTGAAGCGCCGGCACGCTCTGTTGGCGTCGCTGCTTCACGATGGCCGCCTGGAATTCTTGGGTGGACCAATGCTCGTACGGCGGGAAGTCTCCTAAGAGCGAGACCAGTTGGATTTTCAGCTCTACCGGAGGCGCCCCCGTGTTGGCATCCACGAGGATGACCTCAAGATCTTTGCACGCGGTGTCATATATGAAGCAGCCGACGTTGATCGGGAGCCGTGGCTGCCTCTTGAACGCCAGCTTCCACGTCAGTTTCACCTCCTGGAGGCTGTGCTGGTGGTCATACGCCTCCCGCATCGCCTGCTTCACGAGCCTCTGTAGCAGAGTATGTAGTTTATAATATATATTAGGCTGAAAAAGCAACCAACCATCCGCAGCTCGTTGGGCTTGGCTGCTAGCATTCTGAGAAAATCCTGGACGGTCCGGATGTTGTTCTGCGTCAGACTCTTGTGGAACGCTGCTCCCCACGGGACGCTTTCTAGGCTGCTGACTTGGTAACCAGGTTCAGGAACGTAGGGCGTCCTCTGCATATCGGCTACCATGTCGTGTACAAACAAGGCCTGGGTCATGGCCTCGAGGATCCTACCAGGGCCATGGTAGCTGCCCGGCACGACACGCACGCCGATACGCCTCCGGGAAGATGAAAATGGCGCCGAGTCCGTGAACTGTAGCTTGTTCACGGTGACACGCCCGCCGTCCTTCATGGTGAGGCTGACGTCGCCGGAGAGGGTGCCCGGCTTGACAATGGCCTTGTGGAAGTCATCGGCCGACCAGTCCTTACTGCCATTCCGCGGGAACTCCCCAACGAGTTGGACCAGCTGGATGTCCAGCTCCGTCGGGGGTGCCGCCGCCGCCGCCCCGGTTTCGGCGTCCAACAGAATGACCTCTAGTGGGTTGTCTATGGCATCCGTGATCTTAACGCCTTGGTAGATCGGGTGCCGCGGCTGGCTCTGGAATGCCAGCTGCCACTTGATGTAGTAGTGTTTGTTGTCCTGCAGCTCATCACTTCTTCCTTTGACCATGAAGGCCTCGGTCATGGCCTCAAGGACCCTGTCGCCGTGACGGGAGCCTAGCACGACGCGCACGCCAATGCGGAACATGCAGCCACGCCTCTGGGAATCGTCCGTGAACATTAGGTTGTTCACGGTGGTGTACCCATCCCACATCGTGAGCCTGTAATCACCAGCTAGAAGCGGGCCCTTCCCTTCCACGACTCCCCTTCGGAAATCCTCTGCGTCCCAGCTGTCCCGCGGGAAGTTACCTAGGAGGGGTACCAGCTCGATTGGCAGCACGTCAGGAGGAGCGGATGGCGTGCCTGTGTCCGCGTCCACGAGGATGACCACCAGGGGGTTGCCGTTGGTGTCCTCAATCCTCTTCCCGGTTACGATGGGGAGCTTCGGCGGCCTGTGGAACATCAGCTTCCACTTGGGACGCTCTGCTGGCAGCTTCTTCGCCCCCCTGAAATATGTTTTGGTGACATGCATGACACTATTAAAAATCATGCAATAAAACTATGCACTGCGAATAGCCAAACAAGGAAAATTTAAGTGATTTCGATCAAAATCCCGTTACGTACCTGTAATAATCATGAGTTTGGAAGCTCCGTGCCAAGAATATTTTTACATTCTGGTTCCAAAAATAAAAGAACTTATATAAGCGGCTTTACATGCAATAATACCATACCCAAAGCAAAAATTACTCACTCCGTTCTTATTTAGATTTCACTTTGTGGATGTAGTAGGCCGGATTGTATCCTTAATCTAAAAAAGAAAAGTCTAGATTTATGCTCTCTCTCAACCCATTTTTGTTAACTATAGTGTCATTTAGGCCCATATTTATTTGAACACACTAATATTTATTTGCAAATTGCAACAAAGCATTCGACGTATGACTATCAATCAGCTGTTGCGGTTCAGTGCTAACCCAGTTGCTGAGACAAATAGCCGCAGATAAATGGCAATGATGGAGAGAGGTGTTGACCATTGTGCCTTTGGTGGAAACTAGGTACGGAAAGAGAGAAAAGACAACTTAGAGAGGTAGGTGAGGCAGACAATCTTGGTGGATCGCCGAAGGTGGAAGATGATGATGGCTCAAAGCTCGCGCATCACATCAGCAGGTTTTTATATTTTAATAGAGATATGGACCTAGATGACATCACAATACAAGTTTAGGGTTGTTCTTTTGCGATTTGCATGTTCATGGACTCTGCTAGATGACACCACCTGACAAGTTTAGGGATGCAGTTGTGCAATACACAAAGTTCATGGGCCTAGATGATACCACCAAACAAGTTTGAGGACCGCTAATGTATTTTACTCAAAACAAAAATATACAAATTCTCATACCTGGTATAACATAGATTTTGGATCTTTTCCTGGCTCAGTAATACCGATCGTGTGAACATTTTGAATCGTGGTTTCTGTCTCAGCCAGCTTACACATAATATCAGATATTTTAGGTCTCTTATTTGGGTTACTGTCAGCACAAGCTCGTGCTATTTCAATGCATCTCTCCATTTGTTGGCACTCTACATCATTTAATGATTCATGGCACTGCAAAGTTAGAGCATATAGTAAGGATGAGAGCAAGCATATGTCTCAAAACGAGAACTAAAATTTAATATAGTGTTTGATGGGCCCTTTGAGATTTGATTTTCAAACTTGGTATAGAAAATATATAATTGCAGTAATACCAATATATTGATATTAGACTAGCTATATATTGTAGAACAAATGTACTACAGTACTTTATGGAAACAACTGAGGCTAGTCAACTTGATTCCTCAGATATGCAATAATGTTGGAAGAGATGGTCCTTCCATGGCTCGTTTGCTATATACTTTTCTGAATACTTAAATTTGTTGGCAAGTGTAGTATGTTGGCGATTCTAGTATGGTTAATTTAATGGGAACATTGTCTGTAGCACACTAAGAATGGTGTCTTAGTTCCTAACACACTAAAAATGATTATTTTAGCTGATATTCCAATTTTATCTCTATCTCTGTGATAGACTATGACTCATTAACAATTGTTTTCAACTTACTTATCACAATAAATAAAATGCATTAGAACTTGAAACTTAGCAAAAAGAAACATTTTTGCATACTCTATTTACGTACTTTTTGGTAAATTTCTTTCCCTTTGTTTGCATGAAGGTGCACTTGCTGGAACTTTTCAGGAAAGTGAGCTTACCAAGTGCGATGGTGAAAGTGAGCACACAGCAGTAGCATCTTGTTAGGACTCTACGAAATAGTTATTAGAGTCAGGCAACAAAACACAAATTTTCTAATTTTCCATCTCGGTTGGTTGAGCACGACATGTGTATGCATTACTTCTCCTCTTTCAGTTCCTAGCGCAACTTTCTTTTAAAAAAAGAAGTTCCTAGCGCAACCTTCCCTAGTTTAGCACCTGCCTAGCCCAACTTATATAATTGCAGTATGAAATTTAAAATATTGTGTGATAAATACATGCATTGGAAATTATGTAAATTCTCCGTACATTTTTAGTAATATTGTCATTACTCACTGCCAATAACCTTGTCATGATTTTTCCCAAACAGAATATATCCACCTTGGATGATATTTTTCCTTCGCTTATCATTTCTGGTGGCATATATCCCCTGCAATCAATATCATAAGAAGATTATTTTCAAAGGGTTGGTATCAGAAACAATAATGATGCATATATAATATCTTAAGAATATGAGCTTACAGTGTCCCTTTGAGGTTGCAAGTTACTATTGTGGAATGAGTTCCGTCATTGCACCTTGACAAACCAAAATCTGTAATCTTTGGCTCCATATGAGCACCCAACAGCACGTTTGCTGGTTTGAGATCCAGATGATTAATATGTTTCTGATGAAGATGGTGCAAACCCTGACAAATGCCCTTAATAATTTTATAACGAATACTCCATTGGTATCCGTGACCTTTTTCTGCAGATATGGCTAAAGGAGCAGTCATAACCATTGCACAAAAGAAACGACTTCATTGTCAAATGAATATTTCATTTTTTTCAAATGTATATATTTGTAGTTCTAGGAGATAATACTAATAGGCATGATACGCGCGCACACACACACTGCAAAAAAAATGTATAGAGTGAAAATAACAGAACATATATACGAAATTATTAAACCAGGCTGTTATGAATTCAAGAAAAGTGATGTTCTTGCCAATAAACTTCCACTCAGTTATTTTGTATAAAAAAAATTACTGAACCAGCAGAGACACAGATTGTCTGGCCATATTCCAAAAATCAAATTGCTGCTATGAGTATAACAAAATCATCGCATATTGCGTCCTACGAAAATGTAAGTGACAAGCTACTAGTGCTGTGAGGCCATCACAGAAAGCAATATTGGACAAAAGATATAAACAACTGAACCTTATAATAACTTACTGAACATAACTAAACATGTATAGTGAACTTATATAACTGAAACTATATACGAAATTACTAAACATCAACCAGTCAGTTTTTGAATTCAAAAAGGGAGCCATTACCTGCCAACAAATTCCAATCATTTATTTTTGGATAAAAAATAATGAACCAGTAGAAACACAGATTGGGTGCCCAAATTCCAAAACCGCGTTACACATAAAAGCAATACCGAACAAGATTACTAAACACGATCTAACAAATTTACTAAACACGATCTAAACCCGATGCTGCCTATAATCAACAAATCGGGCAACCTAGGATGCAACACCGCAATAACCAGATGCAATCCCAACAAAATTGACTAGTCCAACATAAATCACCTCAAAACCTAGCCGCAAACGCAACAAATCAACGAATCAAACCCAAAATTGAAGGGGAAACTGAAGGAACAAGCACTTGGGGGTGTCGTGGGGTAGGGGAATCAGCACTCACATGAACGGATCATAAAACACAAAAACTCTCACATGAACGGAGTTGGGACACACTTGAAATCGGAATTGGGGCAACGTTTAGGGTGCCATAAAACACAAAAACTCTCATGGTCTCAGTTTAATGGTAATTGATATACCATTAATTACATACACTTATGGTGGGATGGAGTAATGTAGCAAATACCTTGAAGATAATCATGAAGATTTCCATTTGGTGCATATTCAAAGCAGAGAAACCTTTTCCGCTCATCAGTTACCATCCTATCTTTTCCATCCACTTTCATTACTGTTTCGTGTGTATATGCACAATAGCCTAAAAACCTTACAATATTTTTGTGGTTTGCTCTCTTTAGACACTCAACTTCCGCCATGAATTGCGAATCATAAAGATCCTTTGCGGGGTGAAGCTGCTTTACAGCAACCATGACATCATTTCTAAGAGCTCCCTGGTTAACATATATATACCATGTAAGAATTGACACGAATCTTTAAGCTCTATGAAAGCATATTTACTATTCCAGGGGAAATAATTAAAGAACCATATAGCATACCAGGTAAACAATTCCAAATCCACCATGACCAATGGCTTGACAGAAATTTTTTGTAATGGATTCAATAACTGAATATGATATACGGATGGGTTCCGCAGTTTGATTTGCACATATGCGCTCCAATTTTTCAAATTCACTTGCTTTTTCACCCATTTCTGCAAGTAGCAAATTAAAATTCTGTAAATAAGATCAACTGAATTTTTCTCCCTTCAATATAGCATCTCTCCAGACAATATCGTATACACAGCTCCAGCAATAACTCAATGTGCCAGTCAAACTGCTTTGCAAAGACATTGTTAGAACTCCTTTTTCTTTAACCAATCCAGAAGGAATTAAAGCAAACAAAAAGCAATATTCAAAGAAAAAAAAGAAAACGTCAAAACTTGTTGAAAGGTTAAGAACTTGTAGTTCATCAACATCTATGTTGAAGACTTCTGATGGTTCTTAACCGACATTCCCAAGAAGGACATGTACATAGTTTTTGACGAGGAAAAGATCGATTTATTGTTCCAAAAGGATTTGACTCTCAGAGCTGGAGGTTTTGAAAGCACTAACCTGAAGGAACGCAAGAAACTGGTTGCAAGACGACCAAGCTAGATTGGAGGAAGCAGTAGTGAGACCGTACTTGGTGTGGGAAGGGGTTATATAGCTATTATTGGCGATGTTGACTGGACTGCTGGCATCATGTCAATGGTTGAATGGCACTGCCACTACATGCTTCAGTCTCTCTTTGTATGGATCTTTCAGGTCTCTCTTATAAATTAATGGTAGCTTTCGCAAACGGCTGGAAGTAATTAGCTCTTTCACGACAAGAGATCTTCGCCGACAGTGCTTCTATATTTTAATTTTTTAGTGGCCCATTGTTTTTTTTTTTTGGGAAAAAGGATAAAATTAGTGGCCAATTGTTTGCAATGCAAATTGGTATCTTTCTTAACAATTTTATGAAATCACCAATATTGTCTTCCCAACAAACTCATTAACCATGGTCAAGATATAAACTTACTAAATAATATGAAAATTGTTGGCCGTTAGGAAATACGATACCACATAGGTCTTCTTGTGTCTTTGCTCGCATTACAGGGTGTTTAGATTCAAGGACTAAAGTTTAGCAAGTGTCACATCATATATTTAGATACTAATTAGGTGGACCAAACATGATCTAATTATAAAACTAATTGCAGAAACCGTGGCTAATTCGCGAGACGAATTTATGAAGCCTAATTAATCTATCATTAGCACATGTTTACTATAACATCACATTGTCAAATCATAGACTAATTAGACTTAATAGATTCATCTGATATGAACTTAGCTTACGTTTAATACTCTAAATTAGTGTTCACATATCTGATATGACAGGTATTAAACTTTAAGATGTGGAACCAAATACCCCGGATTTAGCACAACTTTAGAGGAACGCATGCATGGGCATCTATTGTTGTTTTGCCATCGGTGATTTAAACTTGTCGAATTATTCTGGTATGCGTGCCCGAGGCCCCGACATCAACAGAGGCATCCGAGGTGCAAACACATGCATCAACCAAAATTTATATGTTGGCGTCCGGCTCGAGATCTCGGACCGTGAACGTGAAGTGCTAGGTGTAGTATCCTCTGCTGTGCCACGTGCTGTCGTGCTCCTCACTTCCAATCATCTGAGGAAAGAAGTCGAGCCCAATTTTGAGGCTACAGACCAGTTCGTGATGGCAGTATATGGAGTACTGTAGGTGCATTGCGCGCACGGGACGAAGTACTAGTCTACAGATGCGGGCGTACGTGCTGCTCTGTTCGTTTCCATTTACTCGCTAGTAACCATGCATGTTCGGTGTTTTCTCAATCCAGAGGTTCTAATGCATTTTAACGTATGTAAAAACACTGTAAATGGTTTAGTTTCATTGTGTAATTTCTAATAGTGTCACGTCATCTAAACATATTTAAGATCATAAATAAAACATGATGTACAAGTTTTTCGTCCACACTCAAAGCTGTCCCGGTGTAGTGAAAAAGTTTATCATCTCCCTCTTCTTTAATTTCTTTCCTTCGTAACTGGATGGTACTGGAGTATTGGACTCGATCGGACGGCCCAGCATATTACTTGGGCTCTGTTTAGATGCAGGAAAAAAACGTTCTCTTTCTAAAAAAAATTATCCACCTAGAAAACTGTGTCAGTTCATTTCTCTATGCACGCTTTATACATTAATTTTTTATACTTTTTACCATTTTTTTCGATCTAAACACGCCCTTGATTTGTTGCGATGGCCGTCAGATGAGGACGCGCGTGGACCGAGCACCGCGGCTGTCATGAGGACCGCCTCGGCGCGTCCTTAGGCCACCTCCAGCGATGGTCAAAATCGTAGGTGGAAGAGAGGCGTGTGATATTATGATCCACGTGGAAGAGAGAGGTCGAGAAAAAACAACTATCTAGCGCTGCAACAGGAGACACACTCACACAGTTCCCAGTACATGCATCGTGACTATCTGTCCCAAGATCACTCATGATGGGCAGCTAGTGTTTTTTATTTTCTCTCAGCTCCACGTAACTTTTTTAGAATATGGAAAAAGCCCGGCCTCCGCCACTAAGTGCTTATAGCCTCGAGTTTAAAACAACCAGCGTATAAGCTGTTCGACACCCATTGCCCGCACTAATCCAGGTTTGAAACAAGGCTCTACACAGCCATCAAAACCCTGGGCACCGAGACAAAGCACAATGGCAACACTTGGCTCCACGTAACTAGGGATTTCACAGACGTTGGTGATGGCCTTACGACTACCTTCAACACTTCACGGAATCACGGTCCGAGATCCGAAGCCTGCAAGTCTCGGCAACAATACATATTTGTTGATGCTTGTGCACCTCGGATACGGGATGCCTGTGCTGATGCAGGGTCTTTGGGCACGCATACTTAGAAGAATTCTACGTACAAAATTTGAATCTCTTTTTTTTCCGGATGGTTTAAAATTTGCACCTCGGATACCTGTGCACTGTGCTCAGTGGCGAAGCTGGCCTTGAATTGACCGTGGTGCACCGCTTAAGAGGCTTGTAAAATTTCTTAGAATTATATGGTGATTTTGAATCTAACTAATGGTAAAAATAAAATTTTACTGGTTGAACGTGGCGTCACGCCTGACTGTGCTGATGCCGGGGCCTTGGGCATGCATGCCTTAGAAGAATTTTACAAAATTTGAATCTCATTTTTTCCGAAGGTTTAAAGTTTAAAACTTTAAATCTCCGATGCCAAAACAGCAACCAATGTGCTCCTCAAAGTTGTATGCAGTGTAGGGGAAAATATTGATGCGAGAAAAATATAAGACTTAGATAGTTAGATAAACTTATTTGAGATATGAAAAAACAAGTTTCCGGCCATTTGCATGATCAATATCACGGCCACGGTTCCAGCATTATTAAGCACCAATCACAGAAATGATAAGAAAAAGTCAGCAAGAAAAAAACAAAGCGAGTCTATGTCGTTGCAAATTAAATGCTGCCCATATTTGGTGAAAACGCTCATGGCCACCCCTCCAAGGTTCCAAATAACATAGCAAGCTTTGGTAATTACTTTTTCGTGTGGGTCTTTCCGTGGCGATTTCCAGTAGCGTAACCAGTAAATCACTCTGAAGATAACCTTCATCAATGTCGTAATTATTGATCTCTTGTTAAATAAATATCATTTCAGCAAAGCCAACAAATTGATCAGGACATAGCAGTCACATCTATAAATACATGGCACGGTTGATAAGCTGAAGATAAATTGCAGGGTTTTAAAATTTGAAAACGAAAATGAGCGTTTTAGTTTTATTTATGGTATTGAACCAGGTCAACAGTTCCAGCGTTTTCATATTTGGTACTGAAATGCTTATATTCTAGTATTACAGTTTCTGCAGAGACCACTGCTTTCAGCCACACTGCGGGAGCTATGTTGCTCCATTTTTTGCATGTATGAATTCTAGGAAATACATATGCCAAGTTATGCCCTCTATCTACTGCCCTGTCTTTGTTACTCCACATTGCAATCCAATGCAACTCAACCAACAGTAGCCAACTTAAAAAAAAAAAAAAAACCTCAACCTGCAAGGGGCAAGCCGCCCCTAGGCATTGTACGTAAGAAGGTCTTCTCACACAGGCCGAGAAAAATCTCTGAACCCTAGCCCCGTCCAAACACTAGGAGACATGACCCGTGAGACTCCTACTTGGGCCATACACGGTCCTCAGGCCGACCTGGCCCGTCTCTTGACTAGTGCTTTGTTCGGCACACGAAAAAAACACTAGCCAACTCAGCCTCTATCTTTTTTTTAATTTCTTTCAGGGTATTTTTTGTAGATTTAGTATTCTTACTCCAAACTATCGCTACCAGACCTTACTTACTAATTCTCAAACAATATGTACTCTAACCGTAAATTCTCGAACAGTGCAAACAAGATGCAATCTGCAAACTACGCTTTGCCCATGTCGATCCGAAAACAATGGTCCCCAGAAATTTCAGACGTGTCAACCGTGCATTTTATTGAATCCCTGTTATATCAGAATCATGCAACATTAGAATTCAAGATAGGGGCCAAATAAACTAGAATCTGCAACTCATCGGCAAAGAAGAGAGCCCGACTCACTGCACTGTCCGGCAGATCCGACTACCAAATTTTCAGGCTCCTGATGATCCAAGAATGACCAAGCTAACTGAAAGACAAAAACATATCTGAATATAGTGATCAGTACAGTTGCAATCAGCCTAGGAACGCAGAGACAGACAGAGCCATTGCTTGAACAATTAATGTGATGGCATAACAAAGTGTAACCAGTGCGGCAGCAATGTGATTGCATATATAACAAACGGTCGTTGACTAGTCGTGACGGAGTGGGCTGTCCTTTCTCGGAAGGGTCCGTGCGTGGTAGATTTCCTTCCACTTATTACTGGGCCTTTCCGTTTACCGAGCGGGCTTTGTGCGGGTCAGCCGAAAAGTCCTCCCTTGGCAGCGAGAGACGACCCTCGCCCTAGGAAAAGCTCCGAGAACCGACCACGGAACCGAAAGAACCGGAACCAGAATCGAGAAATGCGGTCCTCAGTTCGGTTCCTGTTCCTCAGGAGGTTCGGTTCTCGGTTAACCGAGGGAACCGAACTTGGCTCAATAGCAGCCCATTAACAGAGGTCCAATATAAAACCCTAGCCTATCTCCTCCTCCCTTCCACTCCCACCGTCCCAGCCGCCGCCTCCTCCAGCCCCCATGCGCACGCCGCCTCCTCCAGCCCCCCACGCGCACGCTACCTGACCCCGACCCACGCCGACGACCCCTCTTCTCGTCGGCAGCCGGCGTGCCGCCGCGCCCTCTCGGCCCCTCATCTCCGCGGCGGCCGGCGCGCCCCATCCTCACAACGGCGGCCAGTGGCGCACCTCCTCTCCGCGACAGACGCCGGCGCGCCCCCTCCTCTTCGCAGCGTCCCAGGCGCGCCCCCTCCTCTCCCCGGCGTGTCCCTTCCTCTCCTCGTCCGTACGACCATCGGTTACCTCAGAACCGAACCGACACTACCGGAAATCCGGCCTTTGCCGTGTGCCCATTGCACACGGCAAAGGCCGTTTTACACACGGCAAAGGCTTTGCCGTGTGTCGCACACGGCAAAGCGCACACGGCAAAGTTTGGACGGCAAAGAATCTTTGCCGTGTGCCAGATCACGGGGCACACGGCAAAGGCCCGATCTGGCACACGGCAAAGAGGGACACACGGCAAAGTTTTGATCCCGAAAAAACGCAAAATAAAATAAGTCGCAAGTCGCGCATTTTTCGCGGAAAAAACGCGTGCTCCGCGGTCGGTGAGAATCGAACCCGCGCCGGCCCCCTTCGCGCGTACCGCCCCCTACCACTACACCACTCGAGTCTTTGCGTCCATATCTCATTTTGATTCCCCTCATATTATACTTTTTCGAGTGTAAATTGCTTATTTGAGGCCCTAAATGACTTCAAATAAAAAAGTTGTGAACAACAAAGCTTCATAACTTTTCAAGATCTACAACTTTCGTTTTGGTCAAAAGTTTATCCGAGGTCGTTTATAGAATTTGAATTTTCAAATTTGAAAAATTCAAACTTAGATCCGGGTGACAAGATGACTTCAAACAAAAAAGCGGTCAACTACAAAGTTTCATAACTTGTCGATCTAGACAACTTTCATTTTGGTCAAAAGTTCATCCGAAGCTGTTTACAAAATTTGAATTTCAAATTTGAGAAATACAAACTTAGTTTTTCGTTGACAGGATGATTTCAAATAAAAAAGTTGTGAACTACAAAGTTTCATAACTTTTGGATCTAAACAACTTTCATCTTGGTCAAAAGTTCATACAACATACCGATAGTAAGATTGTTCACAAATCTTATATATCTCTCTTCTAGTTTTAGGAACTACTTATGAGAGGTGTATGATTTGTAAACACTTTTAGTACCACTTTGTTATATAAACAAATGATCAAAGTAAAAGTTATAGAAGTTATACAACTTTGTAGTTAAACATTTTTTAATTTGATTTCGTTTAAGGTTTCAAAATGTGTTTTAAAAATTTTCTTTGCCGAGTGTTTTTAAAAAAAAACACGGCAAAGAGTTCTTTGCCGTGTGTCAAAGCTTGACACACGGCAAAGAACTCTTTGCCGTGTGTCAACTGTTGACACGCGGCAAAGAGAGTTCTTTGCCGTGTGTTTTTCTTTGCCGAGTATTTTTTTCTCTTTGCCGTGTGTTTTTCTTTGCCGAGTGTTTTTTTCTCTTTGCCGTGTGTTTAAAAAAAACACTCGGCAAAGAATCTTTGCCGTGTGCCCCGAGAAAAAACACACGGCAAAAGCCGGATTTCCGGTAGTGCGAAACGAAAATAACCGAACCGAAATTTGTCGGTTCCCACCTGTAAAAAGAACCGAACGGTTCTCATTTTCTGGGAACCGAATTTGCTATAGAACCGAACCGATCGCCGAACCGAATGCCCAGGGCTAGATGACCCAGACGATCGATCGCTCTCCTCGCGCCGCCCATCCCCAATGGCGGCGGCGCCGCCCGAGCTGATCGACGACGGCATCGGCGAGATCTTGCTCTGCCTCCCGCTAGAGGATCCTGCCTGCCTCGTCCGTGCCCTCCTCGTCTGTAAACCCTGGCGCTACACCCTTTCCAACCCCGGCTTCCACCGCCGCTACCGCGAGTTCCACCGGACAACGCCTCCCCTACTCGGCTTCCTATGTAGCCACTTCAACACCAAAGCGGATCTCATCACCCAATTCGTTCCAGCAACAGCATCACCACACACCCCCTTCCTACAGCCACCGCTCGCATGCTACGGCTACCAGCCTCTTGGCTGCCGCCATGGCCGTGTCCTCCTCGACTCGGTAGGGGTGAGGAAGATGTCGTCTCTCGCTGTCTGGGATCCCATCACCGGCGGCCACGTGCAGCTGGCGCAACCTACAGACAGCACATTACCCTGCTCCGGCGTAGGTGTTCTTTTAGTGGCGGTAGATGTTAGCGCCTTCATCTTAGAACTCAAATCAGAGAGGGTGAAGAAGGTAAGCATGCCTAGGTGGTACTTTCATGTCGTCCCCTTCACGGGCTTTTACATTCCAGGTACCTAACACATTGGCAGCACTTTGTTTATTCATATATACAATTTTGCACACTTTGGAATTTCTCTGACAATCACTTCCTTAGTTCTTTATGGCCTCTTGGTTTTCATGTTCTTCGGCTCTCTTTTGTGTCCTTTCATCCTTTGTGTCCTTTCATGGCATTCCATACTGCTTCATCATCTTTAAAAAGCTGCATATATGAGCTGTAAATCAAATTTTAAATTGTATGACTGGTGCTTTTCAGATTTTACCAGTAGCAAATAAGTGCTAGCGGATACAAATTAATCATTACTGAGCCATAGCATGACAACGCCTGTACCTGAGCAGTCAGTTGATGTATGTCCAAGACACCCTGACGAATCGTGGACCTTATGAGGTTATGCCTTTCATGTCTAGTTTTACAGATAAACTTACTTGGGTCGTCTTCGGTTACTGTTATATGGATGGCACGGTTGACAAATCCACCCAGAACTGAAGATAACTTGCAGGGTTTTTTTAAACTTCAAAATGAATTATGAAACTGAGCGTTCATTTTCATTTTCCTTTGTGGTCTGGAGTGGGAGAGTAACAATTTCAGCGTTTTCATATTTGGTACTGAAATGCTTATAATCCAGTACAGTTCCTGCACACAATATAATGTTTCTAAGCCAATCATACAGGTTGCGGGAGCTACGTTGCTCCATTCTTTTGCATGTAGAAATTCTAGAAAATGCATCTGCCGACTGCTGCCCTCTATCTTATTGCGCGCCTGTAAACTCTCTATCAGTATACCGCTCTCTATCTTTGTATGCATGCTGCTCCATTGTTTATGCCAAATTGCAATCCAACTCCACGAACATTAGCCAACAGCACGACTGCATGACCTGGAGCTTCACGTCAAATTATTACAGGGCACTGCCCTAGTGGCATGTGGTACTAGTACAAAGTACATATTATTGTCCATGGCAATATAAATTTCAGCCAGTTACAATCTAGATTGCATCCCTCCAGCAACAACAATGGTTTCAGCTGTAATGAATGATGCATCGTCAGATGCCAGGAATGCGGCAGCCGCAGCCATGTCTTCAACAGAACCCAATCTCTTCAGCGGGGTCCTGTCAGTAACATCTTTCCTCTGCAGAATGATTCAGGTTAGTACATTCATTTGCATGGAAGGAACAACTGAGTTTGAGTCTTGAAATGAATAGGTGTGAATGACTTTTGGTGCCAATATAATTATGAAATATACAGGGACCTCAGCAAGTAGCTTCAGGTTTTCTACTTAGGTATGATATTGTGGATAATGGCATCTAATTTAAGTATCCCCTTCTAAACCATGCCATTACAAATCAAACATAGTAGGAAGTAAATAACGACAGAAAAGGGACATCATGCCAAAGGTTAGCTATTAGATAATGCATAACAGCCGAAATCTGAAAAGGAAAATGCAATGACAAATTTTGATGAGATCAGGGCAGCCTTCAATTGGCACATTAGAGCATTCAAAAGTTAGTTTAATGCATTTTAAATCAAGTTTGCATATATTTTTTTCTATCTATCCTTCTAGATAAACCGCGATCCACATAGGCATTAAAAATGCATAGTGATAATTTATAAATTTCTACTAGTACACTGGAATGTGCAGTAAAGCTTGAGGCCAAACACTGGCATCACATATTAAAAAAAAAACTATGTATAACAGTGCCAAACATTGAGATTCTCTTATGGCATCGAACATTAATTGAAACTGTTAGGACAATGAGGAAATGTTATGACAATATCAAATGTTTCTTTTTTCATTAAAGAATCATAAAATTATATGAAGACAAACTATGCAAGCAAAAACATAGAGATCACTTACAATGGTCTCGTTGGTTGTGAGGAAACTAGCAAACCGTGTAGGAACAAAACCAGGGGCTATACAGTTAACACGAGTATTAGGTCCCATCTCACCAGCAAGAGCCTAAAAGGTAAACATCAATAGCTTAGTAATAAAGTATCCAAACGAATTTGTTTGCCAGGTTATCTTCAAAATTGTGTGCAATATGTAGTTCTTTACTTCTTGGCCAGCTTGTTCATTTTTTAAAAGCAATTTTTAGCATGAAACTAGACTTCATTCCAGAGGACGACTAACATGCAGTCCCAAACATAAGCACACAATGCCAAGCAAACACTTCTGTGTGAAAACTTCATGAAGTTTGGTCTATATGATAGAAATCTGGAAGTTTTCAAGCCAAGACATCCAATTCTGTACCAAGGGTAGATCAGATGAAAGCCATCTTACCTCGTGCACTTTGTTACTCAACAGGGTGGTAACAAATTTTCAGATTTTTAGCATATATCGTTACTATACATGATATGTTCCCTAGTTTGATCTTAAATGGCCTTGCATGAGTATTCAAAAAAAGCTACCAAAGGGAAGATAACTTGCTTATGTATACTTTATTAATCTAGAATTATGCAGTTAACAGCAAGCCAAACATGTTATTTTACATTATAAATTTACAAAATGTTGTAATTAATGAATCTGTACTAAGATTTTTTTAGACATAAATATGTACTAATATTTATGAGAACTTTCTATTCCTACCAACCATAATTGGCTGATTTATTATTAAAAAAACTATAGTAGGATTTTTTTTCTCGAATACAGGCGTAGCGTATCATTGTACTAAGACGATGAAGAATTTGGTATAATATTCGGTTACAAACCCAAATGGAATGGACTCCATATGTACACAAGCCGGCGGGCCGAACACAACCCGAAAGAAATACTCTAACATGAACAACTCACATCCAAGACAACCTAAAAAAAAACTATAGTAGGATGATTTTCACATTAATCAAATACAGCAAACAAAGTGAAAAATGACTAAAAAATGTTGAAAATTATACCTTTGTGAGACCAAAGAGAGCAGTCTTTGTAACACAATACATTGCCAACCCCTTATTTGGATTGTAACCACCAATCGAAGAAATAATAATCACAGATGATCCCTTCCGTAGGTGAGGAGCAGCATCCTGAAAAGAAATCGGTACAGGAAATGAATAATGTCAAGCTTTATTTGTAAAGAGTGTAAGTAGGAGGAAGAACTTGCTCACTTGAAGAAGAAGAATAGAAGCCTTGACGTTAATATCCCACAGTTTGTCAAGAACAGCCTCTTTCATTTCAAGTATGCCATCTACGGTAGGATTTGCCGCAGCATTCGAGACAAGAATATCGATGTGTCCAAAGTTCTACAGCAATATAATCAGTTGATTACTGCTACAAGAATCGTCAAAGTATTACCTCCTGATAACTACTTTAAGTGCTCAAATGCCATCACTATATATCTAAGACATGAACAGAAACCAAAAGGCAGTGTGCAACATGCTGAATGAAACAAGTACGTGATTTGATATATGAGAAGGTACACTTTATAAAGCGCATATGAATAAGGCTAGTTACGACTCTTGCATGTGGAAGTATTAGTGGTCAATTTCAGAGATAAAAGAGAAATGGCACACGACCTTTTGGCTTGAGACTTCCATAGGATAAAAATATGCCATAGATCACTATTATAATAAATTGCCTAGGCATCAGCTAGTAAAAAGAGTACCATTAACTCTAGTGGAACCTCCAGTAGATATTGGTTACTGAGCTTGTGTTTAGTCCTTTGCTTCATAAAAACAATGTTAACTTTAGTGCCATTAATAATTACTCCCTCCGTCCTCGTTTATAAGGCATGAGTTGACCTTACATGGTCTTCTAAGTTACACTTTGACCATTTATTTCTCTTATATTATATTATTTATGATTAGTATAGAGTATGTGTAATTACAAATCTAACACGTCCAAGTTTAGATTGTAAAAGTTAAGAATTGTTAGCGAAATCATTGGTTAAAAATTGTAAACTTTCAATTTGAATCTTGATATGCGTACGCGCCTTATACGGAGGGAGTACACTTCTGCGCAAACAGGTTTAAGCACTACCAACTAATTTTAAATGTGCATCTATGTCAATTTAAAGCTGCACCTGTAAATGCCGGCGCTTTTGTTGTATTGTGACTCAAATCCTACTTGGATTAGGACTCAATATGGGTGTGCTTTAGGACTTCTAGTTCTACTACGACTTGAGCGATGAATCCTACTAGGAGTAGGACTCCTACTTGCATGTATGGGGCTTTGGAGGGGACTATATAAACAAGGGGTAGAGGCTCTATCAAATCAATCAAGCCAAGGGCAAACACCAAGGTCTCATCCAAGGCTTGTGAGAAGCAATTAGGAGCGCTCAAGAGGAATAGGCTAGATAGTTCTATAAGCACTAGATTCTTGTATGAGGCAAGAATCCGAGGGTCCTAGAGGGTCAAGTAGAGTTGTGAGGGAGCGGCAATTACTTGTACTCTTTCGGAGTTGTGCTTAAAGAATTTGCGGTCGGCTTCGCCAAATCCTATTCTCTTGTTGTGGTTGCTTCAACGTCGTCAACTAGGGTTTTCTACGAGATTCGTCTACTTCGTTCTTGATACTGTGCAAGCTCGTGTCGTACTCGCAATATCCTTTCAAGATCCGAGGGTTGCTGCGCATAACGAGGGGTATCAGATTCTAACAAGTGGTATCAGAGCCAAGGTCGGATTGAGCTGATTTTGTGAGAAGGTCGGCAGTGCTAGGGTGCACGAAATCAAGACGATGTCAGGGATGTGGAATCAAGTAGAGAAATTTGATGGCAAAGGGAATTTCAGCGTGTGGCAGTGTGTGGTAACAGATGTGCTTGTCCAGCAAGGGTTAATTGATGCTCTTGAGGGGACCAAACCGGAGAGCACAACCGCTGAAGACTGGAAGGTGATGGAGCGGAAGGCTGTCAGTACAATTCGACTATGTCTCTCCGATGAGGTAAAGTACTCGGTAATCAAGGAGAATTCCCCGAAGAAATTATGGAAGAGCTTAGAAGAATTGTATATGGCAAAGTCGTTGACAAATCGGTGGGTGCTGAAGCGTCAACTATTCAGGTTGCGCATGGAGGAAGGCACACGATTCGTTGACCATCTAAATGTCTTCAACAAACTTGTCACGCAGCTAGTTAGTGTGGATGAGGAAATTGAGGAGAACGATAAAGTCGTCATACTGGCTTCATCCTTACCACCATCATGGGAGCAATTGGTGATGAATATTCTCGTCGGGAAAACTACTCTCAACTTCAACGAGACAGTTGCATACCTGTTGGAGACGGAGTCCTTGAAGAAGCCACAGGAATCTTCATCCTCGGGTGATCAAGCATTGACTGTTTCAAGTGGAGCAGGCAAAGTCTTGAATCGCGGGAAGAAGAAAGGCAAGAGCAAGGGCAGCTGTACATGCTATCTTTGTGACAAAGAGTGTCACATGATAAAGGATTGTCCAAATTTGAAGAATATGAGAGGAGCATGCTCGGTGGCAAGTGAGGATGAAGGTGATATACTTATCGTCAGTCAACCAGGGACTATTCATGATTGGATATTAGATTCAGGGAGTTGTTTCCATGTATGTTCGGCAAGGGAGATGTTTGACGAAGGATCTCAACGCCCGGCGAATGGAATTGTTCACTTGGCGGATTGCAAGGAGTATGCTGTCACCAAGGTGGGAACAGTTACATTGGAGATGCATAATGGAACACATTGCACACTCACTGGAGTTCGGTATATCCCGGGTTTGAAAAAGAATCTAATATCTGTAAGGTCGCTAGAACTCCAAGGTTGTGGCTTATCACTTCGAGGTGGAGTTATGCGAGTTACTTGCAAAGGGCAGGTAATCATGAAAAGTATCTGGATTAATGGTGGATACCGAGTGATAGGAAATCTTAATGGCGGTGCAACCATTGGGAGATTTGGTAAAAATCCTGATCAGGAGAAGGAAGCTGTCTCGTCAACAGCAGGTACTCAAATCTCAGTTGCAGTCAAGTGCAAGGCGGCAAAGGTGGTTGCAAAATCTAACAGTCGTAGAGGTGAAGCTGCAAGCTGTTGGAAGAAGGAAGACGTAGTGGGACCGACGACCACGCAGTACCGGCGAGCAGGTGGAGCTCAGAGGCGGTACAAACCTATGGCATGGAGGGTCATAGGAGAAGGTGGTGTGGTTAACCAAACTACACAACGAAGGAGCTCTCAGGTGGAGGGTCCAGGCGCTCCAGCCGGGACACTCACACGCATATCGTGGTGATGTGCATGAGCCTCTGTGGTGGGGGCACTCTTGTGGTGGGAGTATAAAAAAAGAAGCCGATTTGGAGCGAATTCTTGGAGGAGCATGATGACTTCAATGGATTAGAGTCAAGGTGGAGATTGTTGTATTGTGACTCAAATCCTACTTGGATTAGGACTCAATATGGGTGTGCTTTAGGACTTCTAGTTCTACTACGACTTGAGCGATGAATCCTACTAGGAGTAGGACTCCTACTTGCATGTATGGGGCTTTGGAGGGGACTATATAAACAAGGGGTAGAGGCTCTATCAAATCAATCAAGCCAAGGGCAAACACCAAGGTCTCATCCAAGGCTTGTGAGAAGCAATTAGGAGCGCTCAAGAGGAATAGGCTAGATAGTTCTATAAGCACTAGATTCTTGTATGAGGCAAGAATCCGAGGGTCCTAGAGGGTCAAGTAGAGTTGTGAGGGAGCGGCAATTACTTGTACTCTTTCGGAGTTGTGCTTAAAGAATTTGCGGTCGGCTTCGCCAAATCCTATTCTCTTGTTGTGGTTGCTTCAACGTCGTCAACTAGGGTTTTCTACGAGATTCGTCTACTTCGTTCTTGATACTGTGCAAGCTCGTGTCGTACTCGCAATATCCTTTCAAGATCCGAGGGTTGCTGCGCATAACGAGGGGTATCAGATTCTAACAGCTTTACCAACCACAATTATGATCCATGTACTCTTGTTCTGGCCATACTACGGCACCCAGAAATGGATCCAAAAGCAGCTAGAAATATCATGTAGCAAATGCCCCCAATTATTTCAGCCTAGAAAGAGAATCCACGGCGGCAGGCAGTTCAGATCGGCTGAGCAACAGCCAAATTGGTAGCGTAAAACATCTAAACCAGCGTTCAAAACAGTTCCTGATGCACGTGTACGGTGGTTCTCCGAGCTTAATTCTAGGCAACTCTCGGCTCCCCAAAAGGTTCGGAGCAATGTTAATCGCAGCGAGGACACTGACGGACGGGATCGCTCAGCAGTAAGGAACCTGACAATCGCAATGTACCCCATCTGAAAGACCGTATCCCTTCCCTTCCCCCAATTCTGAGTTTCTGACTGACCTTGACGGCCGTGTCTATGAGGTTCCTGCGCTGCCGCGCGTCGGAGACGTGGCAGACGACCCCGACCGCGGCGATCCCCTTTGCCTTGAGCCCCTCCACCGCCTCCTCCACGTTCCTCTGCAACCCACAGAAACACGCCCCCAATCCGAATTCAGAAGCACGCCCAAATAAACTAGACGAGAAGGGGATGCTCGGCCGGACCTGCTTGCGGGAGGAGACGACGACGGCGGCGCCCTCGAGGCCGAGGCGCTCGGCGATGGCGAGCCCGATCCCCTGCGTGGACGCCGTCACGACGGCCACCTTCCCCTCCAGGCGCCGGCACCTGACCTCCATCGCCGCGCCAGCCCAGCCCAGGCCGAGGCTTCGAGAGTTTGAGGTCGGCTGGCAGAGGGAGAGCAGTAGCCGGCACGGGCACAGGAGCGGAAATTTGTTGGCTCCGTTGGTCCCGACACTGGAGCGTGGGCCCCGCTAATAATGTGCCACATAATTGAGTGAGTACTCTCCATTCCGAAATTGCGGGCACACGGTCGACGTGTGAAAGGCCTGCCACTATCAAGAAGGCCAGATCGTATTCGGTTGGATCCCATCACTGATTTGCTCCGTACGTAACAAAACATTTTCTGATATGTTTGGGGGCGCATTTTATTAGCAAGGTCTTGTGTTTTCATAAGCCTTCTAAAGTTGCTTACTAGAGCCCGTACTCATTAATTTGTTTGGATAAACCAATTCACTCACAATAACCCATATGAATTGAGATGGAAAATGAACTAATCTACCTGAACCCCCTGAGAATTTTTTTGAGGTAGTCAAGGTTGCCCTCTCGGAAGTAATAGATTTTGTTTTGTTTTTAATAATCACCGCAAATTCTTGATCTGATATTTAGACTTGGAGCTCACATATCAAATGCAATTATGTAAACATTTTTGGATGACTACTCTTGCTCAATTTTCCGAGTGGGCATGCTATGCTTGTTTTCAAGTCGTGGTAAATTAAAATTGAACCACAAGTCGTGCTAGGAGTATATTCGAATCAGGAACCATCGGAGTGATGGTTATGTATCGATACATTGTGGTTTACGTATCACTGGAAAGCAGGTGCTATGCCAATATTTGCAACAAGTTTGGAGGTGAGATTGGGCGAGATAAAACTCTAGGGAAACTGCTCTTTAAACAGATCAATTAAATTCCAAACGAAATTTTACGGAATTCTTTGAGCTTTTTTTTTAAAAATATTGCAAATCAAAATCCACACATCCTATCCTATAGTACACAGTTGGTTTGACCAGTGGAGCGATAGCAACCACTCACCGTGCTCCTGCTCCACACCACTGCTCAACTTTCCCAAACCCTCGCCGCCGCCGCCGCCGACCACGAGCGCCCCATGGCGCCGCCGCGCGAGCTGATCCCCGACTCCCTGGCGGAGATCCTCCTCCGCCTCCCGCCATCCGACCCCGCGAGCCTCGTCCGCGCCTCCGCCGTCTGCAAGCCGTGGCTCCGCACCCTCACCGACCCGGACTTCCTCCGCCGCTACCGCGCCTTGCACGGGGCGCCCCTCGTGCTCGGCTTCTTCCGCAACCCCATGAACCGCGACCTCCCCCGATTCGTCCCCGACGCGGCGTTCCGCCAGCCCCGCGCCACCGCCGCCGCCCCCGCCGCCGACCACCGCAAGTGCCACGTGCTCGACTGCCGCCACGGCCGCGCTCTCCTGTACGACTACGGATCCGGCGAGTTCGTCGCCTGGGACCCCATCACCGGCCGCGAGAGCCGGATGCTCGACAGGGTGCCCGACGTCTACACCAACCACGCGGTGCTCTGCTCCGCCGACGCGGGGTGCGACCACAGCGGCTGCGGTGGGGGCCCGTTCCTCATGGCCTGCGTGGGCGTGTTCCGCGTGGCCTTCGACCAAGTGGAAGCCGGCTTGTTCTCGTTCGAGACCGGGGCGAGGCGTGACCTGCTTCCACCGAACGACCCCCTCTACCTTAATCCCCTCGAGTACGGCCAATACAGCCTCGACGAGCAACCCGCCGCGCTCGTGGGAGGCGCGCTCTACTTCGTTGGCAGCTCCGGCACCCTGCTGCGGTACGACGTTCTGTGCGGGCGGGGGCGGAGCCAGTTGCTGTCGCTGATCCAGCTGCCGAAGAAGAAGCATCTCGGCAGCGTGGTTGCCATGGAGGCAGAGGACGGCGGGCTTGGGTTAGCCAGCATGTACCGCTACAGCCTCCACCTGTGGTCGAGGGAGACTGGGGCGGAGGGAGATGCCAGCTGGGTGGAACGCCGGGTCATTGATCTCAAGAAGCTGCTCCCTGTTAGCAGTCCCAAGAGCCCTTTGCGTTTGAGTGGATTTGCGCAGGGCGCCGATTTCGTTTTGGTGAGCACAGATGATGATGCTGTCTTTACCATCGACCTCAAGTCACTGCAGGTGAGCAAGGTGCGTGAGATGGATGGCGTTCGCCGTGACGGACATATCATTCCCTACGTGAGCTTCTACACTCCAGCTGGTACAGCTCTTACTCCTCTGTGTCTGGTTAATTGTGATGTGTGAATGTTTAATACTCAGGCATACATCTAGTAATACTTCTGTTAGGGAGTGAAGGTGATACAGTTCGTTGGATAAGCACGGAACCTGATTTAGATTTAGAGACGCGAGAAGAACATCTAAAGATATAGGTGGTTTGGAAAAATGGATGCACATGCACTGTTCTTTTAACACTCGTGTGGCCAACCTGAAGATCACACCCTAAATATGCGTATACCATCAGAATTTGTATGTTGATCTTGCAGCTCATATAAGTTTGATTACTGATCTACAACCTGGGTGTAAGCTTTATGCAGGTTTTTCATTATACTTCAGAATTGTCACTCTAGTCATACTTCTGTTAGGACAGAAGGATATACAAATGTTTAGGCCCCCTTTGGAACAGAGGATTTTTTTAGGATCCTTTGTTCCTAAGGATTTCTTCTTATAGGGTCTTTTGGATCATATGATACGAAAAAGTAAAATTCAGATGAGTTGCACAGAATCCTGGTGGGAAGAAATGAGATTCCCGTGCATCACTTGCTTTTCTTGGTGCTAATCAACCATGACAGTACTGCTGCGGTAGCTCCGTATCATCATGCATCTTGGTAATCTTTTGCACAGTCTTTTCCCCCATGTTTCATGAACGAACCTGCTGATGGAGTGATGGAAATGCTGTTTCTCAACAATGAGTAACTTGTTTCTTTGATTGGCAAAACGCTAGAAACTTCTAACTCAAGATGAGAAGAAACAAATGTTTTCAAACTTTCAGCTTCATATGTTTTTCCTGAGGCTTTACGGTAGAAGGGGCTTCTCTTCTCAGTAAACATTAGTCCAGTTCCTGTAGGAATGATGAAGCATGACAACTCAATTTCTGTGTTTTTGCTATTCCTCTGTTTTTTCCCCAATCCAATGTCCCAAATGTGGCCTTAAGTTATGATGCATTTAAAATTAAAGATATAAGAAAAACATTGGCAACTATCTGGTGCCAAGACATTGAATACACACATAAGAAGCTGTAGATTTACTGTCCTGTTTCATGCTTTGGGTGGCCAATCTGAAGATCACACAAAAACACAATACTGTAACCATAAGGCTAGTATGTTGCTTGTTTAGCTCATGTATGTTTGATTGCTGATCTATAACATGATTATATGCTTTATTGTTTTATTTTCAGCTTTTGCTAGAGGCGCTCTGCCACCTGCTGTGGGGACTCAGTGATCTTCTAAGGGCAATTCAAGGATATAACCTGGCAAGTGGAATGTGAACAGATCCATCATTTTGCAGTGCTGATGTTTCTCCAGCATTTTGTATTCTGTTGGGCAGTCCAAAAAACCCACCATCTTGCAGAGCTGCTGCTTTCTACGGAGTAGTTTCTAGTTTCCAGTGCATTGTGTCCTGAACTTCTGTGTGGCGGTTTTGGTGGTAACGCTACTTGTTAACCTGGTCAATTAGGTTCTGCACATTGAATTATCCGTGAACAAGACTCCAAAAAACTAAGTTTCTGTTTCTCACAGACAAGTGTGTTTCAGCTTACTACCTTGTCGCATTAATTTCAGCCAACTCGTGGTTTGGCCACTGGGAACTGCTTTTTCTTGCCGATAGGCAAAATTAACGTGACTTGTGAGGTACAAAATGAAGCACTGCGGTACCAAGTTGTACAACGTACCCCACCAAGTACGTGTAAATTCATGATGTCTAGTTTGGTTCTTGGTGATTTGTTATGATCCTGATTTGATAACTGTCAGCTTGGTTGTTGGTAGATTGACCATGATCCTCGCTTGAGAATTGTCTCCATTTTCATTCGGCTGGAATAAGAGATGCAGTACACTGTTTGGTTTGCTTTTTAGACGGAGCGCGCGGCGCTGTACGCCTGTACCTCATGCGTCCGCGACGACGGTTCAGCTAGCTAGCGTCGTGGCCGGGGCCCGCGAAGGTGCCCGTTCTCCCTTCCGATCTGCAAGCCCTCGTCTGCAAGCCATGGCTCCGCGTCCTCTGCGACCCCGCCTTCCTCCGCCGCTACCGCACCTACCACGGGGCCCCTCCTCTCCTCGGCCTCCACCACAGGCTCCAAGTCCTTGACGGGGACTCCACCCCCCGCTTCGCCTCCACCACGTCGATGCCCGACTTCCCCCATCCACATGTTGGGGGACGACGAGAGTGCCGGCTACCTCGTCTGGAACCCGGTCACGGGCGACCGGCACGCCGTGCCAGAGCCGGACATCGATTGGATGTCCTACACCTCCGCCGTGTTCTGCACCGCCGACGGCTGTGCCACGACGGCCCCTTCCGCGTGGCCTTCGTGGGCAGCGACGCCACATGGGACTCATATGGGCGAGCGTGTACTCATCAGAAACAGGCGCGTGGAGCACGCCGGTGTCTCTCGACAACGGCCGTGATTTCTATGTCCGGCCTAGGCGTGGCGCCCTCGTTGGAGATGAAATGTACTTCACAATTACGCGGGATACTGCAATTGGCAAGTATAATTCGGGCAAGAACTTCTTATCCGTGGTAAAGCCGCCACCACCGTCTACGTACTATGGCTGGGTTGCCCTCATGACGATGGTTGATGGTTCTCTGGGGCTTGCCGGCGTTGAGGAGCACAGCCTATATCTGTGGTCAAGGAAAGTGAATTCAGAGGGAGCGGCGGAATGGGCACTATGCAGGATCATTGAGTTGGGGACAGTGATGCCAATGGCCAATCTCAGCAATGGAGCATGTGTGGTAGGCTCCGCAGAGGGTGTGGGTGTCATCTTCATCAACACAGATGCTGGCTTGTTCACTATAGAGCTCAAATCAGGGCAGGCGAGGAAGGTTGACAAGCGTGGGGTCTGCTTTAGCGTCTTGCCCTACATGAGCTTCTACACTCCTGGTATCGTACTAGCCCTTGCTTCACTATTGTCCTGCAATTTCTATATGTCTGTAGCTTCCTTCATGTTCGCTTATTTAGCTGGTTCTGGTTTGTGAAAAATTGTAATAATGTGATTAGCAATAGGTGAATAATTGGGCAAATGCATTTTTTTGGTATACTGGAGCAGACTGGATATACTGCGTTATTGTAAAATCAAACCTAACTTGAGTTCTGAAATTTGATTTGCTGAGGACCATGCATTCATGAAATTTCTAAATATGCAATTGAACTTGTTTGATATACTATTGTCAGTTACTTTGCTTCAGATTCTTTCGTTTTTAAAAATGTTATTTTCTGCCATAGCTGAAGCTCAGATCCTTTGTAATTAATTCTAGTACATAGTTGATCGAATTGTAAATGCTGAGTTGGACAGCTTGTCATGAGTTTTTTGAATTGTATCTTTTCAGATCGTGGCGCATTGTTTTCGCTAGCGAGGAGTCTCTGATCACCAATGTGCTGCTCAACAGCAGTATATTTCAAAATGCACAAAGCCAACATCTTGAGTCTAGTGTTATTGACTTCCTCCAAAGCTGCTACTACTACTATCAAGTATGTGGTGGTGTTAACCTCGACCTGGATTTTTTCAGGATCGTTGTATGTCTCTCTTCTTTCTTAATGAAATGACACATAGCTCTCCTACGTAGTTCGAAAAAAAACTACTATTATCAAGTTTTTCTTTCCTGTGAGCTGTTTAAGTGCAAATATTGGTAGATGTTAGGATGAGTCGGTTATTTTGTCAAACTCGTCCTTAACAATATCGTCTGAAGCTTATATCTCATTTTGATATGTTAGGTATGTCTCAGTTCCTTTTTGGTTAATGCTCGACTCAGATGCATGGAACTAAAATTATATATACTCTAGGTTGTTTTGTGAAAAATTAATGACATTCAGTGTTAGTTTCTTGTATTCGAAGCTGCCAAGTTGCAATGTCAGATGTAATGGCATTTTAAGTAAGAAATATATATGGCTATAAGCTCATGATTTAGGTGCCTTTTGTTTTCTGTTCTAGTGTTCTGTCATGGTTAAGCAGCTAATTTTTCTTGCTGAACCGTGAATTATTTGGGACCATGTGCAGCGCTGATACTTTTCTAGCATTTTGTTTTCTATCAATCAGTTCATCATATCTGCCATCTCGTAGAGCTGAAGCTTTCTAGTTTCCAGTGCTCTGTTTTCTCAGGAAAATTTCAATGAGAAGCTACTATTATCTCAATCATTTATTAGTGTTTTGCTCATTGAATTTTACAAACATGACTAGAAAACTAAGCCTCAGTTTTTTGCAAGCAAGAGAGCTTTATGTGCGTGATGCGGTCACTGGGAACTGAATATACACCGTCTTTCTTGGAAACTAAATCACTGGCTCACTTTTAGTTCAATTTGAACAAGGTTCCCAAAGTAGTCCATGATAACTAATTTAGTTCTTCTGCTGAATTCATCATGATCCTGATATGAGAACTGTCTCGTGTGTTTTGGCGGCTTAGTTCAGCTATGTTCAGTTCTGTTTGGCAAGGTTACGTGTAACTGTTGTTTCTTGTTCTGGAAAATGGTATATGTGCATCTATATATAGTGAAGAGACTGATGAACATTGTGCCTTGGATAGGCGTGGAACTCAATTCTGGAAATAGGAGATTGACATGAACTTCAGAGGTGTTATACAGCACATGCCAAGCAGTACATTGACATGATTAGCTGAAATATGCCTGTACACACTATGGTCAATTGTGGCCGTCTTGTCTAATAGATCATGATTATCATGTTGTCATAAAATTATATTGCAGTTTAGTATGTCAGGCATATTTCAGTAAATGTTTTGCTAGTGCTTGACTCAGCTACATGGAACTAAAACTGTGTATTCTGTCGCTTTTCCTTTTGCACAAAAAAAAATGGCATTCAGTGAGCGTTGGTTTCGTTACTTCAAAATGTTTCTCAAGTAACAGTCCCAGATTTTTGACATTTTGATGTAATAAAATAGTGGTTATGCTTTAGGTGATTTGTTGGCATTGCTGCCTTTTTTTTATTAAATGTTCAGTTCATTCATGGCAAGCCAATCTTGAATTGATAGGGTTTTCCTGATAAATGAATCCGTCTGATTTAGTTTCAGTATGTCTTAACCGAGGCCTGGGCACATAACATTTTCATCCTATTAAGGCATATACTTCGTAGTTGGAAATGGATATATAAGAGTTCTAGCTCAGCTTCTGTGCATCACATTGTTCAGATAGTGAAATAAGTGAAGATACATAGAACTAGCATGGAATTGGAAACTTAGATATTGTGGGTTCTGGGTGGTAAGGCTGACAGCTAAGAATGTTGTGATAATTCTATCAGTTTATTTTTACAAAGGCATATTGCTGAGCTCAGGATTGGGCCTGCGTTGGCATCTTTGTTCCAGCACAGCTTATGATCTGAAGTGGTTTATTTTCAGTTGGGCACTTCCTACCTTTTTTAGAGGATGTTAAGCAAGAAATACAGGTAGTGTTTGTGATCTCAAGCCTTGGAGCTGCTGATGGTCCGGATTATGTACCTCTGTAGTTCGATCCTAATAAACTTGATTCATGCCCGATTAAATCTTTAGGCGGCACTTGGTCTCCATGGATTCTGATCTTAGTTGAAGTAAAGCTCATGGAGTAAGTTGCATCACTCGTGGAGTTTGCAATTGCATCATCAGGTCACACGTCTTGTTTCCGAGTAGGAACTGCACTCAGCCTGGTTGTTGTACAAAATGAACACATCCAAGTATTTCTGGACGTGAGACTCGGACTGCGAGACTGTGCTGTGCTGGACTGAGCTAGTGCGTATTGGCCTGGGCGACGCGCGCGCTTAATTCTTGTTCGATTCCGCCGCGGGGTCGACGACGGCAGCTGTGTGTGTGACACACTGACACTGACACGCGGGAGTTCATCTTCATCGTATCGCCTCGGACTCGGACTCGCGAGTCCTTGCCGCCGCCGCGTCGTCCGGGGAGCGCAGCAATAAAAGAGGCGGCGGGCCTCTGCACTGCATGAATCCAAGCCGACAACCAGCGCGTGCCCGGTGAATCCGTGATGGCTTCAGGCTGCTCCGCCGCCGAAGACCGGTGGCGAGCCGGCCGCCGGCGCCCCGGCGTTCTCGACGGCGCCGACGAGCCGCCGGAGGAAGGCAAGGTCGACGCTGCCGGATGCCACTTGAAGACGAACACTGAGGACTACTACAATCGCCACTCCCCGATTGATTCCGTCGACACCGTCAGCGACTGCGAAACCACCAGCGCCCAACGCCGCCAGCACGTCTTTCTCCGTCGCGCGAGGCTGCTCGGGACCGGCGGCCGTCTCCCCGAACGCCGAGACGGAGGACGAACCCATGGCGCAGATCGACCAATGTCGCTGCGGAGAACACGGCTGTCTTGCAGCCGATGCCATTGGCGTTCGCCACGTCCAAACAGAGCCTGCCATCCATGCTCATGGCCATGGCGTCTGCAAGGGCCAATCCTTCCGGCCAGAGCGGCAGCGCGCCGCCGCCGCAGCCGCACGGTGACGCCATGGAGATAGCGGCAGCTGGAGCTTCCAATCCGCCGCCCGCCGAAGCCGCCGTCGTGCACCACCAGCCCGTCGCGCCGGCGGCGGCAGGAGCCGCAGGACGGCAGGACCCGACGAAGGGGTACACGTGTAAGAAGTGCGCCATGTGGTTCCGGAACCACCAAGCTCTCGGCGGCCACATGGTCGGCCACAAGAACAGAGAGCTAGCCGCCGCGGGGATGCTCCTCCCGGCGGCGGCGGGCCGGCGACACCCCAGGCCGGAGAGGCCGCACGTGTGCGACGAGTGCGGCGCCGCGTTCCGCTTGGGGGTGCAGCTCGGCGGCCACAAGAGGAAGCACTGGGCCAGCGCGCCGATCGTGCCCAAGAAGAAGAAGCCGCGCGCCGTCGTCGCCCAGCCACTGCCGCTGCCGCCGGCTGCGGCGGAAGCCGTTGCGAACCTAGCGCTGGCGCTGCCTGTCAGAGCGGGTGGCGAGGCGCTGCCTGCGCCGCCGGTCGCCGTGGAGGCGGCTGGGCCGGCGGTGGAGCGAAGAGCGAACCCCCGAGCCTGCACCTAGGCCGCCGGCGACGGGCAGAGTGCTTCTCTTCGGCATTGACATTGGGCCGGGGGAGCAGACGACAGAGGCACAACAGGGCTCGCCACTGGAGACAAAGAGCTCGGCGTCCACCGGAGGGCAGCAATAGCTATGGCGTGAAATTTCTAGCAGAAGAAATTCAGAAAACATTGCTATGTTCATGGAAAGCGGCGGATTCAGGCATTCAGCTATTACCCTTCTGAAGACATAACTGGAAATACAATGTAGGAATATGGGCCCTGTTTAGATGTTTCGCGTAATTTTTTTCGAGTATGTTTCCTCACATGCATGACATATTAAATGTAGTCGAAAAAAATAACCCATTATATGGATGGAGTGTACTTCGCGAGACGAATCTAATGAGCCTAGTTAGGTCGTGATTATACAATAAATTGCTACAGTAAATATGTGCTAATGATGGATTAATTAGACTCATTAGGTTCGTCTTGCGATGAACTGACATAATCTGTAATTAGTTTTGTAATTAGTCTATATTTAATACTTCAAATGTGTGCCCGACATACTGTAAATTTTTTTCGCGAAACATCTAAACGCGGCCATGATGCCATGATGGTCTATTGGTCTATGATGTCTTTTGAAGAAGAAAGGGGGAAAACCTTGCACCACCGAGTCACCGACGATCCCAAAGATTCAATCTTTGTTTGTTTTTTTCAACCCGAGAATCATGGGGAAGAATCTTAAAAAAATGATGGAGAAAAGCACTACAAAGGAGGATGGAGAGAATCACCGTGCCCTCCTGGTCACACAACGTGTTGTGCACCTACACCTACAAATGATGGAAGAATCACCTTGCACGCCGCATCACGAGGGCGGCAGCAGCTGAGCTGGTTGAAGTCCAAGCACTTCTGGCCCGAGTCAACCTGACAAGTGGCCACGACCGTCGTCTGTCCCCGCTCCTGGCTACTCGTACAGGAAAGGATCCAGTGCAGGTCAGTGCTCGTGCGCACCGATGCCATCACCCAGAGGAAACGTACCTGTGATCACATCATCTTCGGCTGCCCGTTCTCGGCTCACGTCTGGTCTGCTCTTGCGACGAAAATAGCAGGCTGCAAGGTCTCCATCCTCTGGAACGTGCCGCGTGCGGCCGCACTACCTCTGAAGCATTTCCACACCTTCATCCTGCTGATCTGCTGGCAACTGTGGAAACACCGCAACTCAGTGGTGTTTGAAGCACAAGAACCCTCCCATCCACGATTCTGACAGGCCTGTCGACGAGACGCTGCACTATAGAAAAGCAGGTTACCACGCCAAGACTGCAACATTGCTGAGCTTTGGTGTGCCCTCCTTCCCCCGTGTAGTACATCCCATAGAACTACTAGTACCTCCCCAAAAGCCCGTGAATGAATTTCAGGTGGGGACGCTCTCCCCGTTGACCCTAAAAAAAAAGGAGGATGGAGATTACCCGCAAAAAAAAGGAGGATGGAGATTGAGCGACGAGGAAGAAGAAGATGGAATCTGACCTGCTGCAGCGCATTGTAGCCTGGCATCTATTTTTACAATTTTCAGATTTTGACGTCTATTTCCACAATTTTTGAATAAAGTAATATTGTTTCAAAAATTCTAAATTCTAGCATCAATGGTCATAATAGCACATCTCGAGCAGGCCTATTGCAATAACCACTAGCAGCTATAGGTGGGACGATCATTGGTGCATCTACTTTAGGAACTGCTTCATTTGTCCAAAAAAAAAGTATGCAATTATGGGTTGCGTGTTAGTTAAAGTGGTTTACGTCCAAGTTTCTAGAGAAGTATATTTACATTTATGGTTCTAAATAAATTTATTATAAAAATAGATTTTGTAATTAATCTAATAATATTTATTTTTTATCATAAATATTGATATTTTTATCTATAATTGGTCAAACTCAAGATATTAGAACATGACAGTGTGCTATAATCGCATTATTTTTGGAGCAGAGGTAAGTACTCTCCCGTTTCAAAATATTTGTCGCCATTGACTTTTTACCAACTTTAACCATTCGTCTTATTAAAAAAATCATGTAACTACCATGTACTTTATTTATGATATGCTTTACTACTATAAGTACATGGCTTAACTTTTTGTATGTTTGCAATAAATTTTTGAATAAGACGAATAGTCAAAGTTGCAAAAAAAAATCAATGACGACAAATATTTAATACAGAGGGAGTATTATCTAGAAAAAACTTGGGTGTCCATCTTTCAAACTGAATAATATATAAATAAAATGATAGAGAGAGAATAAAGTTGTGTTCTCAGCACAAATATTCTTTTACTTATTTTGCTCGTGAAATAACAAAAAATAAAACAATGCATTGAAAATACTATTTCTATTATCATATAAACATTTTCTTTTTTACTAAAGTCAGTAGGGGAAGCCTCAACCTATTTTTTTACATATTTTTTTTATTTCAAACCAAGCTAATTTGCTTCCATAGGGAGTGGAACCTGGGTCTGTTGGATGCACTCAGACGCTCTAACCACTAGACTAGAGACCCTTTCACTCCTAAGTACACAATTTGTTGTTTATCAATTGAGTTTTCATTGGAATGTGGATTTGTTTAGTTACACCATCGACTTGACCGTTAATGGTAAAAACTCTGCAACGAGTTAGCATAGTGATGCGCACTCAAGAAAAACAAGCCTCGTGCTCCGAACTCAATCCCAGCTTCAATCCCGGCTTCCCTATCAATTATCATGTCATCATTCATACATGGAATATGACAATTGCAGCTACAGTAATAGCTAAAGCACCACAATTATACTAATCCAATTAGTAACATATCCGTTTTTCAAAAAGAAAATTCCACTTTAAAAACGCATCTCACAAAATAGAGATACCAATGCTTTTGTTTCTTCGAAATACATACGGAGTATAGGAGTACAATTTTTGTGCAACAAGCCACTACGCACGGTGACGGGTGACACAACTAATCAGCAGTCAGCACTAGTTGGTTCTTCTCGTCTCGTCTCCCACTCGCTTCCAACCTTTCCCCCAAATCCCCAGTCTCGCTTCCAACTCCCCCCACCCAGATCCCCAATCCCTCGCCTCCGCCTCACCCCGCTGCCCATGAGCGCCCACCATGGCGCCGCCACGCCTGCCTCCGCCGCTGATCGACGACGCCATCGTCGAGATCCTCCTCCGCCTCCCTCCGCACGAGCCCGAGCACCTCTTCCGCGCCGCCCTCGTCTGCAAGCCGTGGCTCTGCATCCTCTGCGACCCCACATTTGTTGGTAATGAGAAAGAACTTAGAATTTTGATTAAATTTGGCCGTCTATCAGTTGATCCAAAGGCTTTACTGCCTCTTCATTCCTTTTTACAACGATGCCTCCTCTTTTTCTCACTTTCGTCGTTGTTAGAATGGGTACGGGTTCAGTACCGCGCCATACTGCCATGTTTAGTTGTTTACCTCTCTATCTGAACATGCCACACCGCACCGTTGCTCCTCCATCATCCTGCACGTGATGTCCTTGTTGCCTCACCATCCAGGCATCCATCCCGTTGTCACCGATAGGCCATTGTGGCTTTTCTTTAGTCAACCTAACCCAAATGTAAACCCTGTAATAAAGGCTTAAAAAAATGGAGCTTAGATTGTGGCACGTATGCAGAGCTTAGAATTTTGAGTGTGAGAGGGAGAAAATGGGTAGAAGAAATATAGTTTCAATTTCTCGCACCTTATCAATGCCACATTGTTAGGTATCTAAGAATTTACTCCTTTTATCAAAAGAAATTCTCATGAAATTTTAGTGCCTTGATAATGCAGTCCTACGTAAAATTAACAAAGCTTTTGTTTCTTCGTCATACAATTTTGTTGCTACTAATCATTTTCCGTAGAATTTTTCTGAGCCCGCCAGCGTGTTGCGTTCAAAAAAAAAAAAAAAAAAAACCAGTCAGCGGCGTGACACGGTCATAAAGGGCAATGTGTGTGGGCCTGTGGGGCTGTGGCCTTGGTCGAACCCAACCGACTAGCGCCTATCTGGCTGTCTCGCTCGCGCCGCGCGCTTTGCCTCGATCTTCCCCCCAAATCCAATCGAAACCCAACACGACGCACCCACTCGCATCCGCCGCCGCACATGGCGCCGCCGCCGGCGGCGGAGCTAATGGAGGATCTCGTCGGGGAGATCCTCCTCCGCCTCCCGCCCGACGAGCCCGAGCACCTCTTCCGCGCCGCCCTCGTCTGCAAGCCCTGGCTCCGCATCCTCACCGACCCGGAATTCGGCCGCCGGTACCGCTCCTTCCACGGTGCCCCTCCCCTCCTCGGCCTCCTCCACCGTCTCACGGCCCTCCAAGGAGACCCCGTCCCCCGCTTCGCCTCCACCACCTCGTTGCCCGACTTCCCTCACCCGAGCTCCGGCGGCCGCCGCACGCGGCCCCTCGACTGCCGCCACGGCCGCGTCCTCGTCCACATGCTGCGGGAGAAGATCATGTCCTACCTCGTCTGGGACCCCGTCACGGGCGATCGCCACGCGGTCCCTAAGCCGGGCATCCATTGGCTGATCCACAACGCCGGGGTGTTCTGCGCCGCCGACGGCTGCGATCATCTCGACTGCCACGGCGGCCCATTCCGTGTGGTCTTTATGGCCACCGACGACCATGACCTGCTCGTTAAGGTGAGCGTGTTCTCCTCGGAGACGGGTGTGTGGAGCACGCCAGTGTCTCTTGGCGATAGTTGCGAATGCTATGTCCGGCATATGGAAGATGCCATTCAGCGTGACCGCTACCACTTACCCTATGTCCAGCCTACTCGAGCTGCTGTTATCAGAGATGAAATCTACTTCACGCTTCGGTGGGGTCATGCAATCGTCAAGTACGATGGGGGTAACAATTGCTTGTCCATGATTGATCCACCCCCGCACAATGCTTATGGAATCTCCCTCATGGTGATGGACGACAGTTCATTGGGGTTTGTCTGCATTGAGGGTTGCAGCCTTCATTTGTGGTCAAGGACAGTCAATTCAAAAGGGTCTGCTGAATGGGTACAATGCCAGGTCATCGATCTGAAGACAGTGATACCCGTTATCGATCCTGGTCAGGTACCATCTGTGGTTGGTTCTGCAGAGGGTGTCGGTGCCATCTTCATAAGCACAGATGCTGGCTTATTCACTATAGAGCTCAAGTCAGGGCGGTGGAGAAAGCTTGATGAGCCTGGAGTCTACTTTAGCGTCCTACCGTACATGAGCTTCTACACTCCAGGTAGGTATTGTGGTAGCCCTTGCTTGTCTGTTGTCCTGCATTTTCTTTACAGCTTTTGTATGTTGGCTGTTTGCTTAATTAGATGGTTCTGGTTTGTGGTCGATTAGTCACAATGTAAGCAGTATGTGTTCTTTAATTCTTTATAGACATTTTTTTGTGCTAGAGAAACATAATATATAACATTAAAAAACAGAACACAATGTTTGTTATGAGATTTGACTTTTGGAAGACCATGACCATGCATTGGTCAAATTGCTATATATGCGTACAGCATGTTGATCTGGTATTATCCTGTCACCTTGTTATAGACTTTCTTGTAAAGAAAATTCTCACT